>JAVXUL010000008.1:7652685-7672703 GCA_035590515.1 Trichilia minutiflora | reverse complement strand
CAAAAATTCAGATTTTCACTTTAATAGGCCCCACACGAGCTTAGGATCACACCCATAACCCCATGAAACATGAAATGAATGCAGACGCATGGATGAAAGATGTAGGAAATAACAATTATACCCTCGGGGTGAGGTACGGATCGTTACAGTATATGCTCACATAAAGAAAAACATATAAGATAAAGATCAAAAAAGTGTTAATTCCAATTTTAGATATGCCCATATAATAAAAAATCCGCAATTTACTATATCTACTTATTTGTTGGAAGAGCAATTCTTTGAAAAAATTTTAACCAAATATTTATAACTTCTTTCACTATAGCAATGGAGTTCACAGTATATTATGGGTCATCCAATAAGAGAATTTGGTTATGAAATATTATCCATAGACTACTAATTATAGATAATTTTAAGAGATCATTAAATATATTATGTGATAATAAAATAATAGTACTATTTTTTACAACAAAAGAAATTTAATAAAGTTAAAGTAGACTTTAAGTTTCTAGTTGTTAGAAAGAGAATTTAGAGTGATAATGTGTTTATTATACATATTGAGACAAACTGCATGATTGTAGATCTGTTCATTAAAGGATTGCCAATATCTCTTGTGGATATAAGTTTCAACGAGAGTTTGTATTTTGAATCCTTTTAGTTATAAACATATTAAAGTTTAATATTATAGTAATAAAAAATTTTGGTTTATACTTTAAATTTATTTTAATCTCATAAAGTGGATTAGTTGAAAATAGACATAGTTAGATTATTTTGCATGTAATTTCTTTGTTACATATTCATACTTTATCCATATCATTCGGTTATGTCAATATACGTGACCATTAACGAGTTTAGTTACGAATGATTGAATGTAATGAAAGCCACTTTGATTCTATATTAGTATAATTGATGGACTAGATTGCTTTGGAATACATTAGATAATAATAGTAAAATTTTGAGTACTTATAAGATTATTTCAATATATAATTATAAGATAACACATATAGTTTAAGTGGGAGATTGTTAGATCTAATTTAAATATATGGGTTTATATATATCAATAATTATGCATTATAAACTGTTATAATTACTTTAAGTCCAATTAAGTGATTCGATTAAGTTTTATAGATTTAATATATCTAATTAACTATGAATTTTAATATGTGTAAAGACTGAGCTTTGTTTTTATCTTATAATAGACTAAATAGAAATAAGTAATATGATTTATCTAATAATTTAAGTTCTTCTATATCCACTAGGGTTATGGTCTTAAGGCTAATATAAAAAGGTACTTTTATATTATTCCATCAATGTTAAAGATATGTTGTCTTAATATTTAATTTTAGAAGATTTTAACCAAACTCTACAGACTTAGACTTACGATATGGATTTCGGTATGCTTTCGCAACTAAAGTTTATTTTTGATGGTATAACATGAGTGATAGTTACAACAAATACCTACAAAGCATAAAGAGGGTTCAGAGTAATGGTGATTATGTGAAACTCGTCCCTCAGATGTATGGGCATTATAGTAAATCCCTTATAAGATTTCTTGCATGATGTCGTGTATAGATCATGCATTAGAGAGTAAGATACCTTGAATTTATTTTTGGAAGAAGGTGTGTAGTATAGAATATGAGTCTATAAAAAAAATTTAGACTTTTGATCTTAAAATTATCTCTAATTGAGAAATTTTTTTTATCATTTTTGTAGAGCTCAGAGAGAGCTTTCCATTGATATATTATGCGTTTCGTGAAGATATTCTAGTCAAAAGTTATGACCATTTGAAGTTACTATCCCAAAATAAAGAAAATAGGAGAAAGTATCGATACTTAGCTCTGGGGAACAGAATGTATCGATACTTGAGGGAAGTATCGATACCCTACAGTCAGGATGAATAGAAAAAGTATCGATATTTTATGAAAGAAGTATCGATACTCGGGGTATTTTTAAACCTAAAACCTATGGTCGACTGGAACTATCTATACTTGGGACTTCAGTGAAGCAAGTATCGATACATAGACGAACTGGAACATAAAAGACCCCTTTCTGTGACGAAGTATCGATATATGGAAGGCATGTATTGATATATGATGACGTGTTGCACGTTTAGGCATGTTTCAAATGGATATTTTGATCATTTCAGGGCCCTTATATATGAGAGCACAGGGGTCATCTTCCCTATTTTTTCTCCTCTTTTCTCTCTCATTTATAAACCCTTCTCTCTTACTGTCCAAACCATCCCTCAGCCAAATCTCCATCAAACTCCATCATTTCAATTTCTATAACCTCAGAATCAACACTAGAGTATGAGAACCCCCTCTAATCGGAGCTCTGAACAACGATTCGAGAGGAATAGTCATAGAGGAGCTGCGAGTGAACAGTAATCAAAGAGGAAGAAATACTTAAAAAGAGACTCCAAGCTCACCTACAAGCTTGGGTAAGCTTTTTTTATAATTTATCTCTCTAATTTGAGCTATCATTTTATATTGATTAAAAAATAGATAGCTCAGAATACTGTCAACGTAACTCTAAAATTTGAGGATTTACTCATTTATCAACTAGATAACTAAATTAGAGAGTTTATGCTTTCATTGGTATTAAAATAACTGAGAATAACGTGAAAGGAGGGTGAGAACGTACAAGCATAGTAAATGGCAAGAGAGAGAGAGAGAGAGAGAGAGAGAGCATGATCATGTATTATCATATGCATGTATATCGTTGCATATCATTGAATCTGTGTTTGTGTGTGTATCCAGGTGCGATAACGGAGGCTAGAAAGTCACCGTCGCGAGAAAGACATCCAGAGGGTGGTTTCTCACCCCAAAACAGTGAGTGGATACACTTTCTTCCTTTTGCCTTATTAAATTCTTTTAATTGATTATTATACTTGAGATTATATAGTATATAGATATATATGTATATGTGACTGAAATGAGGAGACGTTAGAAATATGTTGTGTGGTGGTCGGGTTGGCCCCTTATTTGTGATAAAGATAGGATTGTTTTAATCCTTAGATTTCATGAATATAAGGTCGGAGGCTTATTGTGCATATATGTTGATGATGATATGAGATTTGGATTTGAAGCCGGAGGCCAATAGCAAATGACGCTTTCAAATGATATTCTATGAATGTGGCATAATTGAGTTTATATAATGGTCGGAGTGCCATGGTTGTATTTGGCTTTTTGTGCCACTATATTCTATTTTCATTGATTTTGGCCTTGAGTGCCATGGATTTATTACTTATGGCCTTATACGTCATGAGATATGTTTTGGCCTTGTGAACCATAGACGATAGTTTGGGCCTTGTGAGCCACCAATATCGATTTTAGGAATTTGTGTGCAATGTTAGTGAATACATAGGGGTGAGGATTGACCATACAACTTAGAGAGAGAGTGAGTGGAATCCAATAGTCTCAGGATGAGGATTGGTCAATGAAATTCAATAGACCCAAGAATGTGAATTATCCATGCAGTTTAAGATTAGATGGGTGAAATCTAATATGTCTAGGCTATAGCATACTACCTATATATGTTTACATAGGCACACATCCCCATACATTATTGCGGATCAGCCATGTAGCTCAGAGAGAGTGGATAAGATCCTAGAGACCGAGAGGTTATATGTATATTTGATTTTTATTAACTTTTTCAGTCATGAATACTATGCCACATCACATTTACTTGATTTTTATGATTACGAGTGATTTTCGTAATCAATGAATGTTTTCATTTGCGATATTGTTTTATTGTCTGCTCATTGAGTATTTTTTCAAATACTCACTCCTCACTCTCCCATTTCAGGTTAGTATAGTCAGACGCGGTATAACATAACAGAAGCGAGAACTCTGTCCGATTTTTTAGGTACTCAACTCAAATATGTGTATCATGATCCACTGAACAGGGATAATATTATGTTGATGATTTTGTATATTTTGGTTTGGCCAAGAATTCATTGAAATAAATATTTGATAAATATTTGTTATGTTATGTATTTTATGAAAATACAGATATTGATTTACATATGATTGAGAATTCTCTGTATTATGTTATTGTTTTGAAAATGGATTTCGAAAATAGGTACTAATGCCTTATGTGTTCTAGGATTGTATTTTAATTAATAGGATATATTTTTGAGATTGGCAGTGATTGTCATGTGATCGACTAAGATCGGTGAATGATAGATTACCTGATAAAAAAACTCTAATGCTTAATCAGTGGCTTGAAATGTCAGTAAAATTAAAGAGCATTTTACGTTACCAATCATTTAAGAAGAGTTAGTGTTAAGGATGGAAAATAGAAAGGGATTCGTAGATGCAACCTTTTGCATGCAGAATTCCTCCTCTTTTTATAGTCATTGCTAACGTATGTTTTAAGTTCTCCATGTGTAGCTTTCGAAGAATAGGATTACAGGTGATTTTATACACAACTGCTAACTATTGGATTCCCCCTTAATTATTTCTTAATACAGGTTTCTTTCAAATGATGAAAGTAAAATGACGGCTCAACATGCAATGGTACCTACACTATTGGTAGAGGCATGCAATTTTAGGGGCTAACATGTATCTTTTTCACACTTTTTCATTTTTATTTTGATAGATTATGAATATCAAACAATGAGCTTATGAGAATATGGCCTTGGTCTTATATGTAGTTTCTACCGTTAAATGGAAAATTCATGATGCCTTACCAGAGTTATGTACCCATATATTATAATAAGCTCATTTTACAAGATTTAAGTGGCTTGGGTTGAATGATAAGTAAGGCTCTAGCTATTTGTCTATGATGATCCTAAAAAATTATCTCGACTTCCAAGTCACGATTCAAATAATCTTTTAATTATCTATTATAAGCAGAAGATCAGAGTTTATCATCTTTTAACCTTGATTGTCTTTATTTTTATTTTAAAAAAAATATATATATATATATATATATATATTGAATGAATTTTACGTATTATGATTTGTATTTTAATCTAACAATGTAAACAACAAAAAAAAAACCTGTTATACACTTATTCTAATAATTGGTCACATTAAATTAAATTTTTATTTGATATTAAAATATTATAATTTTAAAATTACTAAGTATTGTAAAAATATAATAAAACACTATTATTTCAAACAAAATTTTAGTAATTAGCTATAATCAAATAAGGATAAGATAATAATTAAAAATATTTTTTTAATGAGCAGAAAGAGTAGAGAGTGGGTAAGGGATGAAGTTTTAGTTTGATGGCTGTGGGTTAACTGAAAACTACGAACCCAACCTTGACCTTTCTCCAAAGATTGGATAGGGTATCCGCTCCGTATTTATGCTTACGGTTCAAACACTTAGGTCCGACAACTCATCCATATCATTATATTTATCATTTATTTGTCTCATCTTATATATGTATCTTTTCATTCGTATTATCGTAGATACATGTCATAATGTAACTTCACGTAATATAGAGCAGAGAAATGTAGGTGATAACTTTCTCGGATTTAGTTTTATTTAGTTTTTATTTTTTTTATAAAATGTTAAATATATATTTTTCACTGCTTATATTTAGTTAAATCAATATACTAAAACAAAGAAAAAAAAATATTTGTCTTTTTTTATTTTTTATTTGTAATTAATTAATAGTCTTTTTTATTATTCGAATCTCCAAACGGCAAGGTTCGGCCAACTTCCAAATCCAATCAAATTCTAAGGAGTAAGGAATGCTCGGAACACTAGTGGCTAACGGCTCACGTTAGCAATCGCACCAACTAGAAGTCCTAGATCAATTCGTACAAAAAATTTAAAAAAAAAAAAAGCGAATCAAATCTCAACACAATTTTCCAGATTAGGGTTTCTCGTTCTTTCCCTCACACCCGCAACGTATCTTCTTCTGGTAAGATCTAGCGATAATACCTCATACATTTCTATTATATTTCCATTTATATTTTACTTCGGAAATTATTGGCAACATGTTTCCGTTTCTATTTGTTTTCTAAACCGTAAAAAAGAAAGGGAAAATAATGGATGAAGGAGGAGAGGGAGGGGATCAGATGGATCAGCACCATCGAAACGAAGCGATTTCCGCCGTTGCTGACGAGGGGTTTTTAGGAGAAGAGGACGATGATTATGAGGATCTGTATAACGATGTGAATGTCGGCGAAGGGTTTCTTCAAACTCTGAGAAAAAATAATGACGTTTCTGCGTCTAATAATAATAATCCTAACAACGAAATGAAGATAAAGTTAGAGCCGTCACCTAACCAGGGTGCTAATGTTGGTGAGAATAGTAATGTTAATTTCTCTAGGGTTTCTGGTCGGAATTTTGATAATAATGGTAATAATCAGAATTTAGGGTTTAGTGGGAGGCGGAGTGGTGGAGGAAGTGGACTTGGGGTTGAGTTGGGGCAAGTTAAGGTGAATAATGAAGTAGAAGAGCAAGTTGTGAGTCATAATAGTAATAACAATACTAATGCTAATAATAATACTAGTAGTAATTATAATACCAGTGGTAGTGGTGGGGGTGTTGGACAGAAAATGCAAGGTGGGAGCGGCATGGTTGGTAATGAGGGTTTCATGAGACAAGGGGTTGGAATTGGTGGTGGTGGGAATATGAATAATGGTGGTGGAAATAGTAATAGTATTGTTGTTGGGAATGCTAGTGGTGGAGGTGGAGGCGGTGGGACAATATTGTTCGTTGGTGATTTGCATTGGTGGACAACGGATGCAGAGCTGGAAGCGGAGTTATGCAAGTATGGGCCTGTGAAGGAGGTTAAATTTTTTGACGAGAAAGCGAGCGGGAAGTCAAAAGGATATTGCCAAGTTGAGTTTTATGATCCGGCTGGTGCTACAGCTTGTAAAGAGAATATGAATGGGCATGTATTCAATGGCCGACAATGTGTGGTTGCATTTGCATCGCCTTATAGTGTTAAGAAGATGGGAGAGGCTCAGGTTAATCGGAATCAGCAGATGGCACAGGTTGCTGTTGGGCAAGGCAGAAGAGGAACTAATGATGGAGGAGGTAAGACTGGAGTAAGTAATATTGCAACTGGTGGAAATTATCAAGGTGGGGACAATAGTAGAGGTGGGTATGGGAGAGGTAACTGGGGGAGAGGAAATATGCAAGGGATGGGTAATAGAGGGCCAACTGGTCCTATGAGGGGTAGGGGGCCTGGTGGGATGGGTGGCAGAGGTATAATGGGGAATGGTGGAAATGGGTTTGGGCAGGGCATTGGGGGAGCCCCTCCTTTGATGCATCCACAGTCAATGGGATTTGATCCAGGGTTTGGTGCACCAATGGGGAGGATGGGCGGTTACGGAGGCTTTCCTGGTGCACCAACTCCTCCATTTTCAAGTGTTCTGTCTTCATTCCCTCCTGTTGGAGGTATTGGTTTGCCCGGAGTAGCTCCACATCTAAATCCGGCATTTTTCAATAATCGGATGCCAATGAATGGAATGGGCGGTATGATGCCCACAAGTGGTGTTGAGCCTAATGTGGGAATATGGTCAGATCCAAGTATGGGGGGATGGGGTGGTGATGAACATGGTGGTGGGAGAGCTGGGGAGTCTAGTTACGGTGAAGAAGCTGTATCTGACCATCAATATGGTGAGGCAAGTCATGATAGAGGAGGTTGGCAAAATCCAATGAAGGAAAAAGATAGAACGTCGGAAAGGGATTGGTCTGGTTCCTCGGAGAGAAGGTATCGTGATGACAGAGAAGCAGGGTTTGACAGGGACATGCCTAGAGAAAAAGATATTGGGCATGATCATGATTGGGCAGAACGGCGGCATCGTGATGACAGAGATGTTAGTCGAGACAGGGATAGGGAGCGTGATCGGGACCGAGAACGTTCTAGAGATCGTGAACGAGACCGTGAAAGGGAGAGGGAACGATATAGGGATGACAGAGATAGATATGGGGATCACCATAGGTACAGGGACCATGAACCAGAGTATGATGACGAATGGGGGCGGTCATCAAGGACTCACAGCAAGTCCCGTTTGTCTCAGGAGAATGAACATCGATCGAGATCAAGGGATGCTGATTATGGAAAGAGGCGACGACTTATGTCAGATTAGCTATACATTCAATGCTAATCATTAATGGACTTTTTTTCTATTTAGAAAGAGAAATTGGAAGATGACAGACTTTTGATTCGTCATGCTCATTTGGACTTTCATTTTTAAGTGGTGCAATTCGGTTCTGAATTGGTCTAACTGTCCTTCTCTGGTCATTGCCTGTAATTTCTTGGTTGCTTTGTTTCATCAGGAGTTTGATGTCATACTTGCATCGAAGAAGTAAGTTCTCAGTTCTTGAACATCCGTTTTTTGACTTTTTTAGCATTTATGTTTCACTTGGTGTTTAACAGTAAAAGCTTTGATGGAATATTTTGGAAGTCTTGTTTGCTATCTTGTGAGCATTTTGTTCTGTATATCCTACTGATGACTACCACACAGGGTGCATAATGTGTTTGATCTTTCCTACCTCCCTGCCACTTAATAAAGTATAGGTACTGCAACTGAAGAAGTTGCTTATTAGATAATCAAACAGTTGCTGATGTGAACCTTACTAAAGCTAGCTTCTCTTGTCAGAAGAATCTCATTCGATTTGTTAATTGTTTTAAGACTGAAATGTTTCTTAGGGTTTCTTTATCATTTGGTTTTCCATCCATCTTGGTCATGCATCTTGCACTGTTTTCCAACCATTGTAGTATTTTGTTTGATGCTACAGAAAAGTTACATAAAACGAATCATTCATACACGTCTGTGCCTTTTGTTTTGAGCTTTCATTTGTTTATACTCTCCAATGCCGCTGCTATAGCGCTAGAAAATTTATGCCCAGTAAGAAGAAAAACTTGTTAATAGCTTGCATGTGTGATAAAAGAGGACTTGAGGTTCTACAGGACTTTCAACAGATGTTGAGTCTGTTTGATTTGTTATTGTGGAACCACTTTTTGCTCCCTGTTTTCTATTGTTATTGTTGGCTTTTGATATCTGTGAGTATATCTTCTAGTTGAAGGAGATTGCTATGCAATCACATAAATTTGTTTTGCAGATTGTCTGGCATAATGAAAGATGTAGGCTATGGTTATTTTTTTAAACAATTATCAAGATAATGTTGCTCTTTTATATGCCAGAATCTCTGGTTACAATTTTTTTAACTATGTTCATAACTAGATTGCTCTGTGGATTTTACTCACTCATTTCTTTGTTCCATAGGTTGAAGGATATGTGATTGTGAGAAGTGACACTGTTCAACAGAACTCTGTTTTCTTAGACATGAAGAGGACCTCAAACTTCTGAGTGAGAGAGACAATGATTTTTCTCCTGTTGCAGACATTGATATTGAAGATGAACTTTTAAGATTTTAGCTTTCTTTGCATTTATGTTTTAGCTTTTGACACTTGATGAGATCAATGTTGTGCATGATGATGATGTTATGGCTTGAACATGTTGTGGTCTGGATGTGGTAGATTCCTTTAGAACTTGCTGTTTGATTTGTAATGTAGTAGGATTTAGCAACAGAAGATGTTTCTGACGTTCCTTTGATACTTGGCTAGTAGTTGTATCATTTTTACCCCTCTTTTGTTAGTTTCTCAGTATACCATGATGTTGACCATGTGATTTTTTGTGGAGGGGATGTAGGAAATCAGATCACTGATTCAATTCATAATTTTGGCCTTGAGAATTGTACAGAAGATAACCTTGTATATATATTGAGAATTAGTTGGCTAAGACTTTTGTAATGTTCCTTTTTCTTTTTTTCTTTGCATTTCTTTCTCTTTAATTGTAGCCCTTAAAAATTGTTTTCCAAATTTCTTCTCCCCTTCTCTTGATATGAACCCGGGTCTAAACTTTATCACAAAAACTAGCTTAAGAGTGAAAAAGCTAGCTTAAGAGTGAAGGGTTGCCCAGGCTATATAAATGTTCAAGAATCCCCCTTTGGAACCGATGTGGGACACATCAATCATACCAAATGGTATCAGAGTCTAACCTCTATGGGTCGGTGGGCGCGCACTTATCGACGTGGATAAAAGTGCCTGTGGTGGCGGCCCACGTATGCGTGTGGGGGTTCATATGCGAAGACTCAGACCCCTGTTGATGGGGTGGAGAATGATGTATCTCACATCGGTTCCAGAGGAGAATTCTTGAGTATTTATATAACCTGAATAACCATTCATTTTCAAGCTAGTTAGTTTTTGGGGTGAAGTTTAGGTGCATGTTCATATCATCTCTATTTTTCTTTTTCTTTTGCCTTGCATCCAGTTGATGACCTGCATTTATCTTGATAACTTTCATTGAAGTCAATCAGGTTGTATTTCTATGCTTCCCATGGATGTGTGGCTTTGTTGATGTGTTAACTGCAACCTTGTTTCTAAATCCTTTTCAGAGAAGAAATATCAATGAATTTTGATTTGTTCGGTTCCTTTTTCCTCATTTCTTGTGATTTTTTTCCCCTGTACGAAAATTCACAATTTCAGCTTTCTATACTGATTCATTTTAGTTTTTATCATTTCATATTCCATGGAATCTGAAGTGCATTAGGTCTTCATTTTCTCTCTATTTATGACAAACAGACGTGGTTGCTTTTGTACTGAGTTTGTATTTTTGCGACCCTTGGGTGCTCTATTTGTAATTGTCGTTATATCTGCTTGAAGTTATAATGCCCAACTTCTTAAATGGTGAAATTTTGGATCATGGCCATCTGTCACAGTATATTCTATTATATTGTTTTTTTTTGTTTGTTTTTAAACTCATTTTACGAAAAATTTTTTTGTACAAATATGACGAATAGTTCTATGAAAGAATTTTAACGATTGTTCCTAGCTGGCTGTACCGTCGCCCTGCTCTTTGTTTTCATATTTGGCTGTGCATAATATCAGTTGTGAATTTGGGTAAAATACCGGTAACTTGAAAATCTTTTAGAAGTCTTTTGGACCCATCGAGGTGTACTGTTAAATGGTGCTGATGGAGTTATGATCAGCGATATAATTTCAAAATCATTTAAAACTTTTTTACTGAAAACTTATAAAAATATAAAGAGGTTATATAGCCGAATGCCCTATTTACAATTTATAATCCTATAAGGAGGTCAAAGCAATGACCTGTTGGGGAATAACCACCATTTGTCTCCCATGTTTCTTGCTTGCTTTGTTGTTGGTACTAGGAAATGGAGAGGATGGTGGTGCTACGTACTGTTGGGGTTGAAATTCTGCGGTGCATCGAATATAGTTTCAATGAATGGACATCCATCTTTCAATCCCACACGAAAGACGTAAGATTTCATCAACACAGAATTGTCCAAAGAAAATACTCTTATACGATTTCAATGAATGGACACCCATTAGAAAAAGAGATTTATGGCCTAGAAAAGTGGACATTGTAAGAATACTGGGAAGTTCATAAATCTAAGTTTGAAATTGGATCACTTCGACTGTGCCCATCAAGGGTTTGGTGATTTCTCAAATTTGAAATCTAGTTTATGCTTACACATTTCATCAGAATTTGGTAGTAGCACATATATGAAATTTGGAATTTTGGATCCATCTTAGCCCCTTTAAACCCAAATAATGGGAGAAATACCTTTAATAGAGAAACAGCATAAAAACACTTCATGGTGTAGGTGTGTATGTATTTGAATAAGAAAAATTTAAAGTTTTATATTAAATTATTATATTTTAAATTTAATATTTATAATTTTTTATAAATGTTATATTTTTTTAAAAATATTATAACTCTTTGTATTTAAATCAAAATATTATAATTTTTTATGAAAAATTATAACTCTTCGTATTTAAATCAAAATATTGTAATTATTTATGAAAAATTATAACTCTTCGTGTTTAAATCAAAATATTGTAATTATTTATAAAAAATTATAACTCTTCTAAGAGTTATGTCTGTTGAATATTTTGTCTATAAAAGAAAGTATAACGTATTAAATTTTATATTTTTTTTATTTTGAAAAGAACAAAAAATATATTCTGTCTTGAAAAAAAAATATTGTACTTTACCTGACTTCTGAGTTTCATTGCTTAATTTCAGAAGAATTGATAGTTGAATCCTGGGAGACTGATTCTGTTATCCTTTAAGCAATCAACAAACGAAAGAAATATTGTTTGAAGACATTACATCCGTACAAACCTCTATCCAACGTTATGTAAGATTAGTTTTAATTTTACAGTTTATCATTCGTCTATTATTTTCATTTATTGAATTTTTTTGGATCAATATAAATTCATACATCCTATAGCTAGAAAAAGAAAGAATCATCAACAGTCAACAGTCCGTCTATATTTGCATACAAACTGCAACTGAATGCCATTGCTAATGCACACAAACCATATCTTTTTGTCTTTCCCGTAAACAAGATTACAATGAACAAAAGTACTGATAAACTTACTACCATATTTACACAGTACACAAAAATCAACCTATACCGTCCCTACTCTACACATCTCTTAAAAAAAAAAAAAAGAAGAAGAAGAAGAAGAAGAAGATTAGAAGAAGTGTGAATCACAAAACTAAAACCATTTTCCCTGGGGAACCAATGAAGCAAAATCACGCAAAAATCTTCCAATCCAATTTCCAAGAACCGGAGACTATATTATTTCTATGCAATGTTATCATTTATCAAATTCACCCGAATCCAAAATGTATCTTCTTCATCACAGGTCAATCTCACTACTAAAACTTCAATATCTGGGTTTACCCAAGTTAGCAGCAGACCCACCCTTACTCGTAGTCATTGGATGAAACCCACCAGAACGAAACACGTGTCCTTGATTTAGTTGACCTCCGTGCCCCATCATCCCCATACCATATTCACCAATTCCACTACCAGGACCAGGAGGCGCGTCCTTGTCACGTGCAACCTTCTCTCCCTCCATTTCCCTAAACCTCTGCAAATAAACCTTGAGCGGCTCCACGTAATCCTCGAAACCTAAAGTGGTCATTGCACACAGGAGATCATCTCCATTGATGGTCTTCCTCTTCTCTCTTTGGCACTTATCAGATGCCTCACCAGTAACAAAGCTTATGAACTCAGACACACATTCTTGCACAAGTTCTTTAGCATCTTTTGATATCTTAGCGTTTGTTGGTAAACCTTTTTTTATGATCCTGCTCACGTTCGCAATTGGCAAGAGCCTGTCTTGCTCCTTTGGAGATAACTCGCTATTTCCTGCGCTAGAAGATGCCTTCGGATGCTTCTCTCCCGACTCATTATCTGAGTCTGCCATTGACAAAATATAGATTAAAAAATTTCAAGGTTTGGAGTTTGAAGGATAAGGGCAATTAAATTTCAGTTTTTTCTTCTACTTTTCAAGGATTATCTTTGAAATGGTACTAAGCTTTTGATAAATGGTTTTGTAATATTGGAGTTTCAATTAAGGAGTTTTATGGATTTTTTTTTTCAATCCAAAACAAGCAGAAGAGAAACTCTTCTAATTGCATGAAATCATGTGAAAAGGAATCAAGAAGCCATTAACAAAAGTCCAAGAATGAGAATATGAATTCTTCACAAAGCAAGCACGCAGCTTTAGAGATTTGAGCAGCAAAAGTTGAAGTTTTGAAGATAAAGCTTCGTTTCATGAAAACATACAAGCAACCACAAGTCATATAAACAAAGCTAGCTAGCGTCAAGCAAAAAACCTCTTTAACTTTCAAAGAATTAAACAGAAAAATTCCAAGTTTTGAAGACGAAACTCGAGATATGAACAAAAGGGATGCTAAAGATGGAGACTATAGGTTCTTTAGAACGAGAGAAATCAGAGCTTTTTCACAGGCTGAAGTTGGGGAGCGAATGAGTTGGGTCCGTCGGATCCTTGTTTTAATAACGATTAGAGATTAGATGCGTGTGAGATTCTGGACCGTTGTTTGTCGATAAGTGGGTGTTCCCACGGACTGCCTTTAAGAGCCATTCGATTTTACTTGGTGGACCATTGTTTTGGAATCTCTCACGTGGTCGGCGAGACCCGAAAATTTTTAATTTCTGATCCGTTTTATCTCCCTCGTCTAAAAACAGTTTTGTCAAATTAAAATTTAATTATACTCCTCTCTCTCTCTCTCTCTCAAAAAACGAAAAAAAAATTATAATCATCTTACCTAATATCTCATTTGTTGAGAAGATTATGATTTAATTAAATAGGAATTTTATAGTTTAATAAACTCCTTTTAAAAATTTAAAAATTTTATTTATTGATATTAATTTACAACAAAACTCTTATAAAATTATTATTATTATTATTATTAGATGGGTAAGAGTAAGATGAATACCACAAAATCAATAAATTTAAAATTTTTAATATATGAATTGATTTATGATATAATTAATTATTGTAGTAAATAATTAACGTCTGATTAAAAACTCCCAACAATCAAAATTCCATTCCTCACAATCTGCCTTTCTATCATCATCATTTTTTTTTTTTTAATTTTTGGGTAAAAAAGAGTATTTTTGGCCAAGTATTTATTTATTTGTCTCATCATGCATGCAGCATGCCATTTTTAATTAAATTTCTATTTTTCTCTTCGTGTTTCATTTGTTAGTGGACACATCATGGATCCAATGCCTTGTCCAATCCAATAGGTAACGAAAATTGAATTTTAAAAAATGCGTATAAAATAAGAAAATCTATGGGCTTAACTTTTAATGTTGTCATCGACCCGGATTTAAAAGAATTAAGATGGTGACGATTTCTTGGTGGTCAGGTTGTTGTTTTTTAAGCATACTCTTTTAGGAATTTTTTTTTTAAAAAAAAACATAGGAATTTGATTGGTCGTTCACATAATCAAAAGGGTCCCATTCATCATATCAACTTCAACTTCTTAATTTCATTTATAGTGTTTTGAATGGGACATTATAAAAAGAGTAATGGGGTGGGAGGGTGAAATTCGATTTACTTTATAGATATGTAGTTTCACTTTTTCTAATATTTTTATTCGTATTTTAAATCTATTGATTGTAATATTTTTCTTTCTTTTAAATAATTTTTATCTTTATAAAAATAAAAAGTTTGCAACAAAAAGGATAGGTTGAGAAATACAAGAAAGAATATGATGAAAAATATAGTAGATTAATTTTTGAATATCATTTTAATTTCTTTTATTGTAATTTTTAATTTTTTGTTACATTATTATAAATTTTTAGTTAAAAAAACTTTATAAGTTAAAAATTATAAAAAATTAATGGAAAATTATAGAATATAAAGTTGAAAAAAAATGACCCAATCCGAATTGTTTATTACAATTATGCACCACATCATTTTCTTATTCAAAACAATATACTTTTTTATTGAAGAGTAATATTAGAGCTTTAAAATTTTATGTTAAGTGATAATATGACTTCAAATTATTAAATAATAATTTGTATAATTTTTCCATCTAAGTTGAGATATCTGGTATTATTTTATATTTAATAATATATTTTTATATATATTAAAAAAATAAAAAAATCTAAAGTCTCTTAATATTTCATTGATTTATTTTGTCTTTAAAAGTTGTGTATTGCATAACATGATATTGTTAATAAGTCTATAGTGTTGCCCAGATGTAGTAATCCAAGAGGGGGTGAATTGGATTTTTAAAACTTGTAGGTAAAAAATTAAGAGTTTGTAAGAGTAAATGAAGAGTGTAAATGAAGAGAGAGAGAGAGAATAGTGTACACATACAAATTTTTATAGTGGTTTGATTACAAGTCTACGTTTACTCTTCTTAGTTCAATCCATTCTCACTGAGGATCACTAATTCATTATTTTTATGGGTAAAGAGAAAACTAAATACAACTCCTTCTTGATTAGTGAAGGGCAATCAAATGAATACAACTTCTTGATTTAGGTGAAATGTAACCCAATACAGTTCTTCTTTATCACTGGTGAAGAGAAACCTAATAAAATATCTGATAAAATAAAAAAATAACAATTAATAACTCTCGATAAAGTATATCTGCAATAAGCTCAATATTTTCTCTCACAAGAATATTACAAACGATACAACAGAGAAAATGGGAGTAATCTTTGTAGAAAAATGTTTGTTAATACAGTGCTTTGATTAATTTTTCAACAGCCTTCTTGTCTTTGCACAATTGTTTGCATTTATATATGCATTAGTTAGCTTTAACAACTCTTTGTACCGATCATTAATAGCAGCATTTAATGCTCTAAAACTAGCCATTATAATGTGCAGATCGTGCATGTATCGATACCTTTGGTCTGTGTATCGATACTTTAGTGAAATTTTTTTGGAGTAGTTCCATGTATCGATACTCCACTATTCATGTATCGATACTTAGTTAAAAATATTGTTGGAGCAGTTTCATGTATCGATACTTTTGTGTTCATATATCGATACTTCTTTACGTAAAAAATTTTTGGTTTCATCAACGTATCGATACTTGTACTTCATGTATCTATTTTTCATATTCTTGACAATCCATATATCAATATTTCATTTTTTATGTAAAGATACTTCTTCAGTTTTAGCACTGCCTCGACTTTCTTCGCGTATGAGTATTGATATACGCTATTCCTTTTAGCTATGTATCGATACTTCATATTTGTGACACTCTATATATCGATACTTCATCCACATTTATTGATAATTTGCTTTAATATATAGATATGTGAATAATCCCATGCATATACTTTGTCTTATGTATCGATGCTTTGCCTTTTAGTATCGAAACTTCATCTAAAATTCTTGTAAACTAAAAACTTCCTCCGTACAGAAGACTATATGTGTAATATGGCCATTTTGAATTAATTTATGAACAATTTAACACTACAAAATTCATACATATTATAACTTTAATCATTAATTCAAACGTACTACACGATCAACTCATTTTCATAAGTTTCAACCAATTATCAATTTTTTTAATGTATAATTTGATCATCAAAAACATAATATATATTTTACAATCTTCCTCTTTTTTGATGATGATAAAACAAAATTGGTATATCTTCCTTAATCCAAGTTTGCTATTCTATACATGCTTTATATATCAATTACTCCCTCTTTTTGTCATCAATCAAAGAAGGAAATCGAGTACGTAAGAATCATCAAAAACATAAGGAAGGAAAAATATATGAATCAAAGAAGGATTATACAAAAAAACAAATCATCAATCAATTAAGCATTCAAAAATTGATCATTCAAAAATATGAAAAATCATCGTATAAAAATAAATGATCATGCAATCAATTTATCCAATATGGATATATTTATCCAAAAAAATAATAAAAGTAAATCAACCACGATAGTTATGATGGTGAGACTCTTGAAGAATCTCAGCAAGCTCCGAATCAACATCTTCAAGTTCCTCCCCAAAGGAAGAGTCAGCTAGAACTGGTTGCGATGAGGATCCTTCACCTGATGGAGGTCGATACACAGGAGGTGGAGGATAAAGAGTAAAGGGACGATAGTGCGACGGTGTCTATGGTCCAGAGGGTGAAGGACGAGGTTCTATGGAAGGTCCTGGTTAACCCAATCGTGCGTCTATATTGTCTGATTAGTTGAATTATTTTAAGGTTTCTTGACTTATATTTTTCTTAATTTAGAGTTAGTATAAGTTCTTATATTTAGTTTTTGATTGTTTTTGTGTTGTAGGGCTTAAATTCCAAAAAATGCCAAAGTGTGCATTAAGGAGTCATCTCACGTAGTTTTCGTAAATCAGTCATAACTTATAATAGAATGATTAGATTTTGATGATTCAAGACTCTTTGGAAATAAGAATCAATGATATAAAAGTTTTCTGAAGATATTAAATGCATTCAAATCCAAGTGAAGGAAACAATCTTTTCATAGCAGGTCAATGCTATGCAAAAGTGAAAACGACCTTTGAAGGTTTAGAGATATTTTTGGCATATTTATTGATATCGAATAAAGAAGTGACTTCTAGACTTTTGGAGCACATGAATCAATCTTTCTATAGAGTACACATAAGCCTAGTTTTGAGATCGTTTGAGCCTCCAAATCAAGCCCGAAAATCTGAAGGCCAATCTCACATGAAAAATGAGTAGTATTTAGTAAAATTAGGAAATCTTGGAATAGAGATATCAGAATTAATAAATTTAAAGTGAGTTGGAAAGATAACTTCAATAAGAACAATGTTTATGAAGAAATAGAATGTATTTAAAGTGTCTATCATCATCAAAACAAGGCCATAAGTCATCTGATATTCCAAGAAGATTGTAGTGTCAGGCTAAGAGGCTTTGAAGTGTGAAAGTTGACTCTTGCTGCAGAAAATTTTCCAGAAACCTCCGCTACAGCCAGAATAATTATTATCGCTGTAGCAAATTTTATAAGGATTCTCACTGTGATAGGAAATATTTTCCCATTGCAGTGTCAGATACACTAGAATGTGCGTTTTATGGTTTTATTCACCATTTTTTCCCTTTAAACCTAGGGTTTGAAAGGTTACAAAAAAGGGACGTACTTGGCACAAAGAGGGGATGATTGGCACACTCTTAGAGGCATAAAGACACTCAAAAACAACTTTAGATTCGATAAGGAAGCAAGGAGAGTCAAGATTGAAGACTGAAGATTGAGTGCATTGCTTTCTTTTTTTTTGTATTCTTTTAGTTTGTTTGTGAAAACCATGAGTATTATTGAGATTATTGTTGACTGTATTAAGACCATGCTAGGCTACATATTTTATTTAGAGAATTGATGTAGTTTATTATTGACTCCATGTTGAATGCTATATATTTACGATGAATGACTGAATTAATGTTTATTTGTATTAATCAGTGTTTCATGCTTTCAATTTTATTGGCCACGAATTGAATAATTCTTAGATTTGAGCCGTATGCTTGGGAGAGTGAGGATTAAATTAGTTAATAGACAATACAACTAGATTTGTCAATTAGATGGGAAACAATTGAATTTTTAGAAAACATATAGAATGGAGTAGGGTGTAGGCCGTTTCTTAATTTACTGTGTAGTAAGGATATTACAATTAAGTCTAGAAACAAAATAACTTGTCTCGAGAGAGAGAATTGAGTGCCTAAATTCTTGTTTTAGAAACATTCAATCTATAAAGATTTAAATGAGCATTTAATGTGGAGTGTAACAGTAAATGAAATCAGTTATCTAGGCTTGGATTTCAGTTTTGAGAGAGTCGCCAATATTATTTATTTTGTTTATAACATTTTAAGTTCATTTTAAATAATCATAGTTATTTGGTAATTATGACCTAGATAGAATTTAGTGTTAGTTCATTCGTAGGCATCATTAGAATTTTAATCACTTCCCTGAGAATACGATACCCTATTTACCATAGCATTACAACTTGACACCGTACACTTGCGAGTGAATTTGCACGTTGTATTTTGTATGGAACAAGTTTTTGGCGTCGTTGTCAGGGAAGTGTTTTAATTTTCTATTGATACTACTCTAGAACTAATTCAAAATCTTAATCCAGGTTTATTTTTCTTTTATAATTTTCTAAAATTGCTGTAGGTTACATGCACTAGACACGAATTTTGGAAGTTATAGAGTTTGATCTAAAAATTGAACGTACGCTTAGAAGGATTAGAGCAGCCCGAAGAGGAGAGGAGAATACCATAGCTAAGAATCATGTAAAAAATAGTAGCCAACCAATCTTGCCAAGAACAGAAGTTACAAAACTTTTTCTTCTTCACCTCCGAAACAAGAAACAAGAAACATAAAGGAATTCTTCCAACTCTCACTTTGTTTTATATGCTCATTGACACTTAACAGCAAAAGAACTTATATCATAACAATTAGCAATCAGAAACTCAGAAAAGAAAAGAAAAGAAAATGAAAGAAACTAAGCTCCAGAAATGATGACAAAAAGAATCAAGAAAAGCAAGCAATTAATGAATCCACCGAAATGATTTTTTGCATTGCCTTCTTCATTTCCTTCATCTGTTTTTATAACTAGATAATTACAACTATATATTCAGATAAACCCCAGCTCCCTTCTTGATTTCTGTTATTTACAAGATTTGTAAGTTAGTTATTTAACTAACTTCCTGAAACAAAAAACCTAATCTAGCTGGATCTCTACCAACT
>JAVXUL010000008.1:7641822-7652585 GCA_035590515.1 Trichilia minutiflora | reverse complement strand
TGCCAAAGTCTGTAATTACATTTTTTTAACCATGTTGAGGACTGGATTGCTGTGTGGATGTTACTCACTCATTTCTTCGTTCTATAGTTTGAAGGATACGTGATCAAGAGAAGTGATGCTGTTCAGCAGAACTCTGTTTTCTTAGACATGAGGAGGACCTCAACCTTATGAGTGAGAGAGACAGTGCATGACTTTTCTACTGTTGCAGACATTGATATTGAAGATGAACTTTCGCTTTTAAGATTTTAGCTTTCTTTTGCATTTATGTTTTAGCTTTTGACATGATGTGATCAATGTTGTGGATGATGATGATGTTATGGCTTGAACTTGTCGTGTAGCCTGGATGTGGTGGATTCCTTTAGAACGTACTGTTTGATTTGTAATTTAGTAGGATTTAGCAACAGAAGATGTTTCTGATGTTCAGTTCCTTTGCTACCTGGCTTCTTCTTGTATCATTTTTACCCCTCTTTTGTTAGTTCTTGACCGTGTGATTCTTTGTGGAGGGGATGTAGGAACTCAGATCATTTATTCAATTCCTAATTTTAGCCCTTAGAATTGTACACAAGATTACCTTGTATCTATATTGAGAATTAGTTGCCGAGATTTTTGTAATGTTCCTTTGTCTTGTTTTCTGTCCATTTCCTCTGCCTTATATTGTAGCCCGTAAAAGTGGTTTTCAAAATCCTCTTCCCCTTTTCTATTTTTCTTTTGCTTTTACTTTGCATTCATCTGATAACTTTCAATGCAATCGATCAGGCTCTAATTTTATGCGTCCAATGGATGTGATGGCGTTATTGATGTGCAAACTGGAACCTCATATCCAAATCCTTTTCAGAAGAGAAATATCAATGAACTCCGATCTGTTTGGTCTTTTTTTTTGCTCATTTATGGTGATTTTTTCCGATTGCATTTTGATGTACTTACGTGCGTCGGATCGATGCATCACTTGACGGATCTGATGTGATGCATTCAAGCAATCAAGATGCGCCCCCTTAGCCTGTGTAAAGTGGCAGTAGGGCTCCTTTTTTCAAATTTTACGAAGTGAGTTCTATTTCTGTCACCTTGAGTTCACATTGAGTCTACCATGGGTCGAGGCGGTGCCCTTTTACTAGACATATATATCACATCGGTGGGTCGAATGATAGTGCATTCGACGCATGTAAGTATTTTTCCCTTGTATGAAAATTCAATATTTGCAATTTTTTTAGTGCGGTTCATTTTATTTATGATTTCATATTCCATGGCATATGAAATGCATTCCGACTTCATTTTATCTCTATTTTTGATAAAGAGACATGGTTCCTTTTGGACTGACTGTATTTTTGTGACCCCTTAGATGCTCTATTTGTAGTTATATATATATATCAGCTTCACCTTATCATGTCTTGACTTCTTGAATGGTTAAATTTTGGATCGTGGATATAGTATTTTTTCTATTTTTCAAACTTTAATTTTAAAAAATTGTAAAAATCAAACGAAAAATTAAAAATTGCAACTAGAAGAAAATTTAGTATTTAGTATGAAAGAATTGATATGATTGTGTGTGTACATATATGGCTGCACTGTCGCCCTGCTCTACGATTTCATATTTTTGACTGCCTAAATAATATTTGCGAATTTGGGCAAAAGTAAAGCATTAGGTTCTGCAGACAGAGACAAAACACCAATCACGTTAAAATCTCCTATGAAGGCTATACTGTAACATGACGCGGATGGCAGTTTATTTTAAAAACCATTGTTTCCAAAACTCATAAAAATATTAAAAGATTAAAAATCGGAATAAGAAAATTCATTATTGGTTATAGCTGAATGCACCTAGGCGGCAGTTTACAATCTTATAAAGGAAATGCAAAGCTTTTGTCGGTCATCGCAATGAGCTTTAGGAGAAAACCATCAGTTATTCTCTTCAAAATATAATGGTGTCTCCCATGTTTCTTGCTAGCATTAGTTGGTGGAACTGAGAAAGAAGAAGGATGGTGGTGCTACATACTGTTGAGGTTGAAACTTGAAACCTGTTAACTTGTAACTCTGCAATAGTTTCAATGAACCAATATTCAATCTTCAACTACACGAAGGCAGGCAGACTTGTTGACGTAAGATTCCACGAACAAACACAATTGTGCAAAAAAAAACAAAAAAAAAAACTATCCCATCCAGGTACAGATACTAATAATCACAATTACCTATGTATGATAAATAGAGATTTATGGAAATTTTGATATTACAAGGACGTAGGAAATTTTGAAATTGGATCATTTAAACTCTGCCAGGAACACCGACTATGGCTGATTTCTCAAATCTAAAATATATTATATAGGTTATGCTCACACATTTCATTAGAGTTTTTAACAATAGTACAGATATGACATTTGGAATTCTGGATCCACATTATCCCCTTCTTAATCCCAAATAACTGAAGAAATACCTTTAATTTAATCGATAAACAGCATTTAAAAGTTAAAACACTTCGTCGTACCCCTTATTATATCAATATCATTTCATACGTCCTATGGCCAGAGAAAGAGGAATCATCAACAGTCAAAAGTCCCTACACATACAAACGGAATGCCATTGCCAATGCACACTGCACACAAATCATATTTTTTGTCTTTCCTGTAAAACAGATTACAATAAACAATAGTGCTGAGAAACACTTACACAGTACACACAAAATCAACCTGCCCTCTCTACTCTAAACACACACACACACACAACCAAAAAAAAAAAAAGGGAAGAGAAACATAAATTCTAAACCTAGACCAAAACCAAAACAAATTTCACTGGAGAACGAAGGAAACACAATCAATAAAAAATCTTACACATCAGGTTCCAAGAGCGTGGATAATATATTGTTTCTTAGTAATATGGTCAAATTCACCCGAATGGAACACGTGTCTCCTTGATCACATATCAACCGTGTCCTGAAACTTTTCTACCCGGGTTTGCCTAAGTTAGCAGCAGGCCCACCCTTACTCATAGTCATTGGATGAAAGCCACCAGAACCAAACACGTGTCCCTGATTGAGTTGACCTCCGTGGCCCATCATCACCATACCATATTCACCAATTCCACTACCAGAACCAGGAGGCGCGTCCTTGTCACGCGCAACCTTCTCTCCCTCCATTTCTCTGAATCTCTGCAAATAAACCTTGAGTGGCTCCACGTAATCCTCGAAACCTAAAGTGG
Organism: Trichilia minutiflora; assembly: GCA_035590515.1. Classification (NCBI taxonomy): domain Eukaryota; kingdom Viridiplantae; phylum Streptophyta; class Magnoliopsida; order Sapindales; family Meliaceae; genus Trichilia; species Trichilia minutiflora. Next base: position 7,649,399 of record JAVXUL010000008.1, on the reverse strand, counting down.
TCATTGCCCACAAGAGATCATCTCCATTGATGGTCTTCCTCTTCTCTCTTTGGCACTTATCGGATGCCTCACCAGTAATAAAGCTTATGAACTCAGATACACATTCTTGTACAGTTTCTTTAGCATCTTTTGATATCTTAGCGTTTGCTGGTAAAGCTTTTTTCATGATCCTGCTCACGTTCGCAATTGGCAAGAACCTGTCTTGCTCCTTGGGAAACAGCTCGCTATTTCCCGCGATAGAGGATGCGTTTGGATGCTTCTCTCCAGACTCATTATCTGAGTCTGCCATTGGGAAAATATAGATAAAACAATTTTGAGGTGTGGAGTTTGTGGGATAAAGGCTAATTAAATCAGTCCTTTTCTTTTACTTTTCACAGATTATCTTTGAGATGGTAAGCTTTCCATAAATGGTTTTGTAAAACTGGAATTTCAATTCAGGAGTTTGATGGATTGTTACTATTATTATTATTTTTTAATCAAAAAGAAGAAGAAGGGAAAGGCTTTAATTACATGAAATCATGTGAAAAGGAACGAAGAGACCATTAACAAAAATCCAAGAATGAGAAAATGAATTCTTCACAAAGGAAGCACACTTCTTTGTAGATTTGAGCAACAAAAGTTGAAGCTTTGAAGATGAAACTACGTTGCATGAAAACATGTACAAGCAACCAAAAGTCGTAGCTAGAGAAAACCTAGCTAGCTTCAAGCAAAAACCCTCTTTTAACTTTCAAAGAGTTAAATAGAAAAATTCGAAGCTTTGAAGACGAAACAAGAGAAATGAACAAAAGGGGTGTTAAAACTGGAGATTATTGCCTCTTCAGAATCAGAGAAATCAGAAATTTTCGGCTCAGACTAAAAAGAACGACCAAGGGGGAAGTGCCGGAGTGAATGAACCAGGTACGTGGACCATTGTTTTAACAACGATTAGAGATTGGAGACGTGGGAGATTCTGGACCGTTGTTTGTCGATAAGTGGGTGTTCGCACGGACGGCTTCTAAACCATTCGATTGGTTGCATGGTGGATTATCTGAACCATTGATTTGGTATCTCGCACGTGGTCGGTGTGACCTGGAATTTTTTAATTGATGGTCCCTTTTTTCCCCTCATATAAAAAAAAAAGTTTTGTCAAATTAAAATTTATATATATTCACTAACATCTTATCTGTGGAGAAGATTATGATTTAATTAATATGGTACGTAAGAATTTTAGAGTTTAATAAACTCGTTATAAAAATTTTAAAAATTTTCGTTTGTTTACAAAATGAATATTATTGATGATTGAAATTTGTTGTGAGAAATATTTTAAATACTACAGAGATTTTGTTTCTTTTTATTGTTAATAATTGGTTTTAAATCGATAAAATTATTGTAATAATTATTTTTTTATTATTTAAAAATAATATCAATTTTTTAATGTATGAATTTTAATATTTAAATTAAATTTAAGTTTTAAAAAATGTTAATTAAAAAAATAAATTTTGTAAATATAGATGTAAAATAAGTAGATAATTTATTATTATATCTAACCTTTTGTCAAAAAAAAAAATTTAATATTAATAATAACGAATGATATATCTTTTAAATCGTCGTAAGTGTAATTATTAAAAAAAAGAAGAATCCATATTTATTAGAGAAATTGTATATTAAAATTAGATAATAATTTATTATATAATTATTATTTATAAATTTAAATAATCATAATAATTAATCATATGATAATTTTTATAATATTAAATTTTAAACAGTATGTGATAGTTCTGGTCTTGAAACTTGTATGTAGATATTTTTTTATCATCTTTATTTTGGGATCAGATTTAATACTATTCTCTTGACTTAGTCATTATGTATGTGTTTTTCACCTTTGCCTTTGGTGATTTCGGAGTAATGCCTTTGATTCCTTGTTCTATCTTGTGTTGGGCCTTATGGTGACTAGTGTAGTGGGATTTATTTTGTGGCGATACTTTGGGACTTGTTGGTAACACTTGTGTTGGAACAGTGTTCAGTCATTGACATTAAATACTAACATAGAGTTAATGGGATCTTACCAATAGCAGTGTGACCTTGATTTTTATCTGCAACAATTATTAAAGGTATAAGGTGAATGAATACCCACAATTAATAATTTTGAAAGATTTAAATTTAAAAATTTTAATATATGAATTAATTAATTAATTATTTGAATAATTATATAGTTCTAATTTATTTATTTATTTTATATCTTTTAAAATATTTAATAAAAATAAATTAATTAGCATAGTAAATAATTATTTTTAAAAATGTATTAAAATATATAAAAATAATAATGTTGAATATTTTAATTTTGTAAAAATTAATATTTATATATTAACATAAAATAATAGTCTTAAATATCACTAGGTATACATTAATTTTATGCTTTTATTTATTAATATTATTAAACTTCATTAATTTATACACAATAATTAATATAAAAAAATTTGAACTTGTTGTATTATTCTAAAAAACATAGATATTAAAGGAGCGAGACACTTATAACTCTTGTATTATTTTCAATATCTTTCGGTTCATCATTTTTTTTTAATTTTTAATTTTTTTGTTAAAGTATTTCTGACATTATTTTTTTGAATAATTATTTATTTATTTATTTTCTCTCGTACAAGCCATTTGTAATTAAATTTCAAATTTTTTTTGGTGTTTCTTAGTGGACACATCGTGGATACAATAACTTGTCCAATAGATAACGAAAGATGACATTTAAAAAGTGGTATATAAAATATGGAGTTTTATGGACTCATGTTTTAATGCTTAAAACAAAGAATTAAGATGGTGACGGTTTCTTGGGAATTTTTTTTTTTATGGTATCCCTTTTTGAAAAAATAAAAGAATTTGAATTGATTGATTTATTCACTTACATACGAAAAGGAACAAATTAATTTCATTTATAGTTTTTTCCATGGGACATTAGAAAAACAGTAATGAGAAGATGAAATTCAATTTAATTTATGTCCTATCAATTTTGATAATATATTTGTATTGTAATTTTTACTTTATTTTTAATTTTGTAAAATAAAATAAAAAATTAAATATTATAACGAAAGAGTAGGTTGAAAAAAAAGATTATTATGAAGATATAACTGATTAATTTTTTACTATAATTAAAATTTTTTTTTTAAGTTTTTATTGAAGAGTAATACTACTAAATATTTAAAATTGTATTGCAAGTGATGATATGACTTTATATTATTTAATAATAATTTATACAACTTTTAAATTTAACTTGAGATATTTAATATTATTTTATATTTAATATTATAATTTATTATAGGAAAAAAGAGATATGAAATGGTAGTAAATTTTTTTTTAAAAATTCTAAATTCTCTTTAATTTTTCAAAAATATTTTCTATTATTTTAAAATGTTGTTATTGCATAACATTATATTTTTAATAATTCAATTGGAGATACTTCTTTTTAAGCTTATAAATAAACCAAAAACTTTAATTCTACATAAACAATGAACTCTAGATAATGATCAATTAATCACATGTGCCATCCACTTAATTTTGACTAGATGACTAACGAGTGCTCCACTACTTTTTGTGGAAGTTAGGATATTTAACATTAATTAATAATATTTCAATGATAACAACTTGTTATTTGTCCAATTATAAATAGAATATTCATATTAAAATTTTGTTATTATCTTCCAATTGTTTGTTGTATAATTACTGTTAAAGCAGCTTAGCGTTGAAAATGAGTAAACCTTTTGAGATGATGAATAATATAATGACAAGGACAATGCATTTTGTACGCTTGAATGGATCTTTCCAATGGTTTTGTTGGGGGAGATATCTATGATCTATTTGTAACCTGGAGTTATAACAATTTGGGTTTCCTGGGAGATCTTCTGATCAAAAACATACAATTAAAATTAAAAGATTTGCTTTCTCATGCCATGGAAGATAGGAATGTTAGGAATATGGGTAAGAGTTAGGAGGGAAATTTCGTTCGCAAATTCGAAAATCCGTTAGTTTTCAACGAGTTTAATATTATTTATCAAGGATTTTGAGTGGGTTTGATATTAAAAATAAAAATTCCCAACGAGTTTGAAGTGCAAATGAGAATGTAGGTTTAGTGATATTTAGCAAGCACAAGGAAGTGATCTTTTTTTTTTTATTTTTATTTTTTATTTTTAAAAATAATTAAATCTGACAGTGCTACTGCTTTCTCAAATAAAACTCATCAAAATATCTTTCCGAATAACATTTTCAAATCTTGTTTGATTATCATATTTCAACTAAAAAAACAGTGTGTAGTGAAGATGAGATGTACGAAGATGCGTGTCAAGATATTTGCCAACACAACCTACACTTGTAGGGCGACCCTGAATCCCTTGATTACAAAGGTCTTAGCGGTCCAATACATACTTTCCCTCCCATTACCACTTACCAAGGGATGGAAATGAAAAACGATACAATCATAACATTGCAACTTGGTCCACATGTAATGAAATGGTGGCATCATCACAAACTGTACAGTACACATAGCCCAAAACACACACTAACGAAAACCATAAGAGATCTTAGTAAAAACACTAATCCCCACCACGTTTCCAAATCAATTACAACTTTTATGAATTGTTCATGCAGTAAAAAGAATTTTAACAGAGATAAGCACAACAACAATGTTCATACAATTACAGGAGGGCCGGTATACAACTCAGCAAATGAAACGAGAGACTGCTTTCATTCATGGTCTTATTGCCCACAATAACAAACCAACAATCGAAACCAAATAATGCTGTCAAGTTATTGGGGCACATAACAAACAATAGGTTCCATAAATCAACTGATCATAAAACAATAATGCATCAAAAATTAATGTTGATAAAAAACATAACGCAATAATGAAACTACAAAAAAGTTTTGGATTGCCCGGGGTAGGTGAGTAGGAAACCAGACTTAATTTCTAAGTCTCTGTGCTTCACGAAAGGTCAGAAAAATCCTAAACATTAGGTTATTGTGTACACAACAAGCGGAAATTCTAGCTTCAGGACACTTTCTCTGGTTTCTACTAATCTCTAGTTTAATTACCGGTAAATTATCACTAACAAATTACAGCCACCTTTAGTTGGTACATACTAAACATTACAAGGGGCATCTAAACTCAAAAGAGGGACCAAAAACAGATATAAATAGCTAGCCGCTACAATATATTCAGGCAGTTATGGTCCATCTTAAAGATCATCAGGCTTCAACCTCTTGGCTAGCAGCCTGGGCTTCGTCTTTCTCAGCATCACCTTCCCCATCTTCATCCTCTGCCTCATCCGCTAGTTTAGTGAGCTCTTCCTGGATCATGAGCTTAATAGATGATTTTCTTGAAGTGAGATCCGTATCAAATCGTTGAGCTGCAAAATGATCAAATTTCCTATTAGGTAGAAAGTAGTTTGAAGGAATTTTCTCATTCTATTCATTATAGGGTATAATCTAGGCATTATAAGGGCATCAATCACCTACAGTTGGCTAATTACGTGCACCTGCGTTAATCATTCCTTGTATTCAGAAACAACACTCAGCAAATATTGAGGCAAAACTTAGAAACATTATAAGCAGTTCCCATAATATAGGAGTGAAAAATTTGTAAATTTTTCATATCACCAAGAGACTAAATGAATTGTTACCAGATGAAGTGGAACAGAAATTATTGGACAGTTTTACTTGAATAAATAGAACCTCCACAGAAGCCCAAGTCCTTCTCAAGTGAAAATTTTGAAAGCTTAGATCATCAACCATCAACTGGTAATATATGATGACAGGCATAGCCATAGTAGTAGTAAATTAAAGTCAACAATAAAAGAGATGAGTGCATACCAAGTTGTTTCAAAATGTCTGTAAAGGTAGCCTGAAAAATAAAATAAAATACCACTTAGATAATAAAATATAAGAGCAGAAATTACTGCAATTGAAACACTTAAAAGTTTCACAAATTGTTCAGGCAAAATTCCCAGTTTCATCGCCAAGATCTCAAGGGAAATGCAGAAGCTGGAAAATTTTCAAGTTAACAAAACAGGAGCATTTACAAATTTCCACCTCCTTTCTTCTCCCAAGACTTCAGAATAATTTGGATGACTAACAATATGTACTGTATGAGCAACAAATAGCACTATAGTGATATCAAATCTTACTGTGTTGAAGTCTACTTCCTTGAGAATTTCACAAATTGCATCTCTCAGCTCCTCATCAGTTGGCCGTGACTTCTCAGCTTTAGCTTTCTCCTTCCCCTTTGCAGCCTTTTTCCCTTGAATTAATAAAAAGAAACTTTCATAATGATGATTACAGCAAACTTAAGGACACCAAGATTTTCTGGTCTAGCTCAAATTCAAAAAAGAAAAATATAAATAATATATTTTTATTCACAAAGTTCTGTGGAAATTATTCAGAACATCACACAAAATTTTCAGATTCATTAATATAATGAACTACAAATGAAATATTTTCATAAAGGCACACTCCAATCGCCAACAGACACAGACACATTTATGTAAGGGCAAAATATAAGAACTAGAGGGAGAGAGAAAGCCAAGTCACTATTATACCAAGTTTTTCCTTAGGCATAGATTTTCTAGGAGTTGATCTCTCTTCCTTGATAATCTTCTCATTTTTCTTCTTTCTTGAGAATACTTTTGGACTTGCCTCACTGTCTTCATCAACCTTGGAGTGTTTAGATGGTGCTTTCTTGAGAGTTCTCTTTGGTGACAGGCCGGACTTAGTTGAAACAGTGATTTTCTTGGTCCTAGCTTTTCCACCAGATTCCTTCTTCGCACTAGATGCTTTTGTACTTCGTTTACGTTTTCCCACATCTTCTTCAGATTCATCCTCAGAACTATTTTTATCCTCAGTTTCAGATTGCTCAAGCATCTCGTCCTCAGATTTTTCTGGTACACCATTTTCTTTTTCCTCTTCTTCAATTTCTTCCTTTCCCTCTTCCTCTTCTTCTTCTTCCAACTCGTCATCAGTGTCAGCAGTGCTCTTATTCTCAGTTTTGGAAGCATTTTCAGTCTTTCTTCGATTCTATTAAACAGCCAATTAAATTAAAAAAATACTTAAACTATTAAAAGAAATGTGAAAACCCCACGTGTAACAGATTTGAAAACAAGCAAATCAGTTACCATTAGCTTACAAATATGAAAATTGGATGTACCATATAGTATAGAACCTTGAAAGAGAGTAATTTAACTGTCATGCTTTGTTGCATAAATCACAAATCATCTCTGGAATAAAATAATACCTTAGCTGAATGTTTAGAAGGTGTGCTATCTGTTGATGGGCTTTGTTTGGCTACCCTCTTGCGTTTTTTGCTTTTATTGGACTGAGAACCAAGAGAACATCATATAAAGATAAGCAAGATAAGAAATTACAGCCACGTGCCCAATCAAAACTTGTATACTCGTGATTAAAATGAACAAACCTCTTTCGCTGCAAGCAGCACAGTAGTAGTAGCATGGGGAGCCATTAAAAAGTCAATCAGTGATACAACAATATCTTCCTGCAAATGCATTTTAATCTCATTAGTGCAGCATAAATTCATTTTTCACACATTT
>JAVXUL010000008.1:7611192-7624075 GCA_035590515.1 Trichilia minutiflora | reverse complement strand
ACAGTGAAGATGAATAAGGAAATGCCTAGTTATAAAACTGTTCAGTCAGAAGGTTTGCTTCGGGTTTTTGTGTCCTCTTTAATTTTTGACGGCATTGCTTACACTGGTGAAGCTGGGAGAAACAAAAAAGAAGCAGAACAATTGGCAGCATGAACTGTTATTCGCTCACTATTGGGTATTATTCTAATGCTTGGATTACAAAGAATCTGTGTTTGAATTGAATTATAAATTGTATATTTTTTGTTGTATTCTACGGATTAATTGAAGTTTCAATATAGAAACCCCTGGATATAGGACTGTACTTTCTGAGATAATTAAATCCAAATCCAAACTCTATTCTACATTGAATAAAGTCAAGGATTCCAAGTATAGCACCCAAAATGTTTCAAGAAGTAATGTGCCAAAAGCGGCAATTTTTGAGGGAAGGGCAGGAATGCATCTAGTGGCTGCAAATTTTGAGGCAAACAAAAGAATGTATCCATTACCTGCAATACATTTGGTAAACTCAGGCATGTATCCTACAGCTGCAATTACTGAAGCAAATGTAAGAATGTATTCTACTGCTGCAGTTCCTGGGCCGAGTGCTGGAATGCATACTACAGTCCATGGTGTGTACAGTCTGTCTATTCTATTAGGTCTTGCACACCGTGTTCTCCATTTTGTAAATCCCAAAATGATTGTTCTGACTAATATAACATCTGCTGAGAATATTATGGTTAACTTATCTCCATAGATTCTTATTTCAGAATTATATAATGTATGGATCTATTTGTCTTTAACTGCTCTTCTGTTGAAATGTTATTGCTTATAACTAGTATAAGATTATTTGATGATGGTTACATGGGTATATTTCAGAACCAAATTGTTGCTGCATTGATGGAAAATAGTTTACATTGATTTATAATTTATATTATGAATTATGTGTTATTAGATAATTATATGTGAAACTTTTATTTTAAGTAATTATAGAAATTTAGTTTATTATAAATATTAAAAATTATAAATTCTTAATTTTAAGAAAAATAATCAATTATTAAATTAATTAATTTATAGAAAAGTTAAATATTTTAGTCTAACAAAATCAAATACTCTTCATGGTAATTTTAATAAAAAAGAGAGATTATTTCAACTGTTATACCAAATAACTTTTTTTATAAAAAAGACTTTTTATAAATTAATTTACCAAACAGTTTTTAACTTTAATTTAAAATCTCTTTTTTTTAAGAGAAGCAAAATCCAGTTTTTAAGCACTTGAAAAGCCGTACCAAACAGTCTCTAGGTCGATTTCGATTTAGAAACGATTTGGTTCCGAGTCAGTTCCGGTTTAACTCGTCAGTTCACATAATAAACCAGCAGGTTACTGCTTTTTTATTTATTTATTTTATTCAATGGGTTGAAATGGCCCGAACCACCGGTTCAACCTATCGGGTCAGTGGCCACACGAGCTCGATCGATTCTAGACCGGATTGTCAGTTTTAAAAATGTAGAACCAGTCCGACCCGTTTATATGGACCTGAAATCAGCCCGATTCGTATGAATAGTTCACTGAACTGATTCGAGCTCAATTTTTGACAGATTGGGTTAGGTCGATTCACGGGTCGACCCGTTTTGTTAGACACCTCTACGAATGTAAGTGAAAACGGTAGTGAAATGCTAAGTAGTCGACAACATTTTGTCTTTCTTGTCTTTGGAACCCAACCCCCCAAAAAAATTCATTCCAAATTATCAATGAAGTGATTATAAGCGATTATCTAAGGAGATCGAAAAAGTAGTTAGAATCAATCAGATTGATAAATAGAGAAATATGTTTGAGGAATAACTGTAGTAGAGACGGTGAGCACACGTCGTTGTCAGCAAGGGAAGTATGGTGTTTGAGGAATGACAGTAACAAAGGCAGTGAGTACTCGTCGGTAAGGGAAGAATGACAGCCGGTAATAATAATTGCAAGCACTGAAACAAGAAAACAATTTGGGAAAAAGAGAAATAGGGTTATAAATTATAAATAATTTTATTTATAAATAATAAAAATCGGATTTAGGATCGGATTCGGTCCGATTGATAATCAAATCTAAATATTAAGATTAGATCCGATTCTAATTAAATTGAGATCTGATTTTTTGAGTATCGGATTTTTAAATTTCGATCGGTATCCGAAATAATCGAATCTTTTGAATACCCTCAGTACACATAGATCCCTTTTTTACTTCAAAATCACAAATAAAATAATTATGTTATGAATGGCATTTTGCAAAAAGATTTATTTAACAAACCGCAAGTTCATGCCTCGTTTCAGCTAAAACGTTAGAAAAAGTAAAGATAGTTGAATCTGCAGGTTGAGTTAAAGAGCCTATCTTTATCTAAAAATAGAAGCGCATCTATGATAAATATATATACGTTCAAGAGAGTTGTAAATCAATTATATTAGTTTTTAAATTAAAATTCAAATTACAGTTAAATTGATGAGAACTTTCATATTATTTAATTAATGAATTTTAATTTTTTGAAATTAGAATTTTAATTCATACATCATACAAAAATTATATTATATCTAATGGCTTATTAAAATTATTGTATTAATATAATTAAATTACATAATAATTTTTTTATAAAATAACAATATAAAATTATGTATTACTTTAAAAGAGTAATTTTATTAAAATAATATTTTTCAAAAAAACTTTATTTAAAGATTTAATGAAAGAAAGTAAACATGCATTTAGATTTAAATTTAATTACATTCAAATTTAAAAAAAAAATGACAAATACCTCCTATATTACTTTAAAAGATTAATTACAAATACCCTCTAATTTTTATTTTTTTTTTTCATGAGAGATATTTCTTCAAATTTAAAATTGATAATAAATACTCTCCTTATGCTTTCAGAAATACCTCCTGCATATAGTTTCGTGACAGACAACTCCTTCAAATTTGAAATTATTGACAAATATTTCCATATAATTTTAAAAATATATAGAATTTATTTAAAAATAAATAAAAATTTAAAATACATAAAATTATATAAATAATTATATAATATAAATAAATTTTAATTACAAAATTTATAATTTAAATGACATAAAAAATTGTAAATAAAAAATGCATAAAATTATATAAAAATTATATAAAATATGTAAACTTAAGTTATAAAAATCATAATTTGAAGAATATAAAAAATAAAAAGACATAAAATTATATAAATAATTCTATAAAATTAATAAAATTTCTAATTTGAAAAACATAAAATATACATAAATTAAAAATGCTTAAAATTACATAAAAATATATAAAATTTAATTAATAAAATTTATAATTCAAAAAATATAAAAAATTCATAAATTAAAATTTATAAAAAATATAAATTAAAAATACATAAAATTAAAATTTCATAAATTTTATGTGTATATATTTCTTATATTTTTATAATAAAATTTTATGTATTTTTAAAATTATAGAAAGTATATATGTTTAATTTAAAATTTTAAATTTTAAAAGGTTATCTATCACAAAAATATGGCATAAAAATATATGTAAGAAGTATTTTTAAAATTATAAAGTATTTATTATTAATTTTAAATTTAAAATATATTTATCGTGAGAAAAAAACGGAAGAGGTAATGTAATGTAATTACAGAGATATTTTGTATTAAAATATTTAAGAGTCGTTACTTTACACATCTGTGTAGAGTGTAGTTGCCCAGAAATTACATTAAAACACCGCACACACCATCAAATCGAATACCAATCAATTCCAAAACCTTTAATGACAAAATTACCCTTAACACGATCCAGAATGGCTCAATTGTAAAATTAAGACGATTGACAGCATCTGGACAAGTTGGGAAATATGAAAATTGTGTAATGATAAAATCAAATCAAAATTAACACACCGTCTTTATGGATTCTGATTCTAGGGCTCTTAATAAAAAGAAACGTAAAGAAAAAAAATTCCAATCAAAATTAACACACCGTCTTTATTGATTCTGATTCTAGGGCTCTTAATAAAAAGAGAAGGAAAGAAAAATAATTCCATATTTGTAATTTACTTTGGATTTACTATTTGAGCAATTATTTAATCACACGGCGACAATTGCTCTCTGGGGTTTGGTTTCGGGGATTAATTTGACCTGATCTCTCTCTACGGGCTTCATCGCCCCGTGGCCATTGAAATCCATGATCGTCAGCGTACTATGGACTCCTCTCCAGTGCAAACCACTCACCCAGTTGAAGAAGAAGAAGATGAGTGGGGTAGGTTTAAAGTTTCTTCCTTTCTCTTTTCTCTTTTGAAAATTGTGAATAATTTGGATCTTTCTTTGTGCGAATAATTTCAAAAAGATGATCTAGGTTTTGTATTTAGTCTGAATTGATATGAGAATGGATTAATGCGGGGAAGTTTGAACCTTTTAATCGTGGACGCTGTAACTTGTGAATTTGTAATGTAGGATATTATTTTTTTTGCGAATCCATTGATTAGCGGATTTATCAGACGTATTGATGTTGCTTTATGTATAAATTATAATTCTGTTAAAAGATGCAAATATTTGAGGCCTGAAGAAAATGGTTTGCGTTTTGAACTTGGAACTAATTTTTTTGTTCTGTACACTACAGCCCGTAAATGAATCCCGTGAAGCAATAGTTCTGGCGTAATTTGGAGTACTGGAATGTTTGTTTACATGTGATCCTTCTTGTATTGCATGGATTGAGAAAACTTGAGTTTTCCTTTCTGATGCAAGATTGTTTATGCTATCATCAATTTCATTTGTACTTGCTCTTCTGTCTTCCCAGTTTTCTTTTGTCCGCTGTTACTGTATTTACATATATATGTGTGCTACTGATATATTGCCTTTTACTGCTTTTGATGATAAGCAGATATCAAGTAAAGGGGATAACCTTCAGATTTACTTATATAATTGCATATTACTTTTGTGTTTGCTACATACATGACTTTTTTTTGAAGGTTGGTATGGGTGTGGAACATCAGAATTTTATCATTTACAGCTTGTTTGGCTTGTGATGCTTTGTTTCAGACACTGAGGGATTTGTAATACCAAGCTTGGGAATAGGAGATCCAGGTGAAAGTAAATCTGATGCTTTAGAAGTAGAAAGCTCAAAACCTCCTTCTCCAAAGGTCGGTTCCAAGTTCTATTTCGTTTTCTTTAGAGGACAGAAAATAGGGAAAAGGAAAATAATCAGTAGCTATCATTGCTTGCACATCCAAAATGAATATCATAGGTAGCAATCATTGCTTGCACATCCGAGGTTGTAGTCTATCGCAGAGATCTAATATAACCGATCATATTCTATTTTTCTTTTTTCTTTTTTCTTTTTTTTTAATGCATTCTAGGCTAAAAAAGAAGAGAACATCTATCTTGGACCACACGGTGCCCCACCTTCACAATCAAAGCATCAGGAGCTGAACCCTTCCGGCCGTAAGCAGCGATTTAAGCAGAAATTGAAGGAAGCTGACCAGAGGACCGGTGGTTCAGGACGGGAGAATAAAATGGAAAATCTGCGTGAGCTTGTGGGTAGTGGCAGTGGGAAAGTAAGTGTCAACATGTCGAAGGGTGGTTCTACTAGGGATTGGCTTGACCCACATTGCCATGAGTCGCAGTTTGAGAAGCGGTATCCTTAGTCACTGGTGCTTTCTTTTGTTTGAGATACCTATTTATTGACAAAACAAGATTTTGTTGGCAGTCACAATCATAAAATCATAAAGTTAAAGTTTAATCTCTCCGGATGTATTTTGGCAATAAGTCATTGGTTATACATTTTGCTATAATAGTTATTGCAAAAGGCTTTACACTAATAAAAGTTGTGTTCAAATCAAGATTTGTTTGGATACCCTTGTTGATAAAGGACCCGAGCTATATACTTCTAGGTATTGCTTGCTCCTTGCTGTGTGATTCGGGATAATGAGAATGTGAAAGTAGCACAGGTTGTAATGACCTTGAGATTCAATTGCAGATATTGCACATCTGCAATCGCATATTTGCATTGATTAAAAAAAATAACTATACAAAATAAAGACTGCATTCATTGTGTACGAAAATAATATTTCATTCATTACTTGCGATACAAAGACAAAATAATGGTTATTGGCAAGTATTCCTATCCTCAAAAAAATTTCTACTGGATCCGCCTCTAATGCTACTCTTTAATAACCGTGGTAAATTTTCCAGATCACAATCTCAATAGATCCTCGCACCAAAAAGATTTACTAATGAACTATATCCTATTTTAGCAAAGGAGACATAAATAAATGGTTATTTTTTGGGATTCTTAATTTCATTTTCATTTGACGCCAAGAAATTCTAATCCAGTTGCAGTGGGTGTTAAACCAAGCTGAGACGGATATTGGGCGTCATAAAACTTACTCAGATGCCTCATCCCACTGTTGCACAGAATGGTTACAATCATGTGAGGCCAAGTGATTGTGCCACTCTGACGGCTCCAATGCAGTTCGTTGCCGACGAACTTCCAAGAAAGAGCCCATCATTCTTCACAAGAAACCCGGAACGTAAAGAGGATACATGTTAAAGCGAAGTGAAGCATCTTATTGCTTCGAGAAAATGGATGGAAGGAATTGAAAACAATTTCTTTTATTACAAGATCACCTTTATCATCTCAGAGTTATGTCCAGAAAGGGAAAAATAAATGTAAAATACTAAAACTGGCATAAAACCACCGTCTTTGAAAGGAACTCAGTCCCAATAATGAAACAGTTTAGTATGTATTAACCTTGACATTTCAACAGCCTCCCTACCTGTGCCTCGAAAAGCCCATCAAGTTTTGCCATGATAAAATTTTATGTTAATCTGTTAATCCCAATTCCTTCTGTTATGGTATCAAATGGATTCTTTAGTCTTTGCCCTTCAGCTTCCTCTTTAGTGTACATTATGCATCTTGTTACCTTATTCAACAAACTAGAACCCGGGGGATCCATCAGGAAGCATGTTATGTTTGGATTCTTGTCCTGTTCAACATGTCAGAAAGAATTCAAGCAACATCCCAGCCATAATGAGAATGAAATTTGAGATAAAGAAAAGAAACTTGGAAACACCAGCCACAGTGCTACCCATGCCTGCAGCTGAGCTGCAATAAATGCATCTAAATGACCAGTAGTCTGTTCCCAAATCTCAGCTCCAGTAACTTCATAGTGAGCCCTGAAGTTTGCCATATTTTCAAACTGATCTGCAAAGAAAACACCAGTACAATTACTGGGAAAAGATGAAATTTGTTTTTCGACATCAGATCCATAACCGTTGATATGCTCTCTCTTTCCCATCCTTTAAGGCAGCATTTCGATACCTTGGTGCTTATGCATTAGCTTCCATTGACCGACCCCTTGCAGCATTGACAAAGTGGTCTCTGTGTGTGATTGACACTGGTCTTACCCTCTCTACAATTGCTCCAAGAGCCTTAATAATTTGAGCCTAAGAGAAGTTCAAATGGAGACATAATTTAATGCATTGCAGTAGAATGAAACTAAGGCAGAAATGAGAGTGAAATTTACAATAAAGCCAGATAAGGTTCTAAATTTTCCATCCCATCTTATTCATTCACCATAAAGAATGCATCACTGTTTCCATGCTCCTAACTGCTGCATAGCCGCCTTTAAGAATGCATAACTATGTTGCATGTCATCCTATCTTGTTTTGTAACATAAATAAATTCAACAATTCGGATGAAACACAAGAAGAAATTTCTTTTGGATGGAATTGTTAAGAAAAAAATAACAATTATGCTTACAATCAATGACTTTTAATCAATATGTATTGAAAATGATTTTAGATCTGCTTTGAATCCTCTTTTTGGATGGAATTATTAATAAAAATTATGTTTACAGCACCTTTACCAATATTCATTTAAACATGATTACACAATCTTCCTAGGAACTAATGTGGTAGTTCTTACTTTTAACTTGCATCAATCTAAATTGCCTGTGATGCAGATATTTTCACACATGGCAGTGACAGGAATCTCAAGTAAGTATGAGTTGCATAGCACCCAAATATACTCTCTCAATTTAAAGTTCTACAATGCTAATGCCATGCATATAATCCAATGGTATAAAGCAAACAGTCGAGGTTGTTCTAGGAATCAAATAAAACATTATTCGACAGGGAATCTGTGCAAAATAAGTCAGTGCATACCTTCTCAAGGTCAGCATCATCAGGGATAACAACATGGCATTTGGATTTGGAGAAACTGTATCAATGCTTATAGCAGTGCTTCCAGCACTTCGCTCGGTTACTACGCCGCTCTCAGTTAGCTTCCGGATTCCAGAGCCTGTATGGAGCCACACATTATCAAGTCTTTAATAATGAAAATCTAATTGCTTATATATATATATATATATATATATATATATATCAAAGGGGCAAAATAGAACATTAGAACCATTTACCTCCTCAATAATCTTCACAGCAACTCTGTCCTTCACAACACCTCCCAGACTCAGACACTCGCACTTTCCAAGAATCTAAAACAACGCAAAAAGAAAAAGAATAAACCAATAAACTAGAAATCAAAAACTGATCTTCCTCCAAACGCAGACGCATCAGACTCCAACACGAAAACTGGGAGATAAGGAAAAATTGAAGAAAATAAAATCAAAGCTCGAAATCAAACGGAAACTGTAATCTTATCTTGAAGAGAGTGAGAGACAACTTACTTTACAGCCACTGGCGTCGGAGAGACTGTTGATACGGATCAAAGGAGTGTTTCCAATTGCGTCAATGAGTCCATTTCTCTGTTTTAATTTCTTCTTCTTGCTGGAGTAGAAAGAAAAGTTACTTCTTTTAATGGATTTACAGGGATAGCAGTAAGAACGGCTATGGTAATCGCCGCTGCCGCTGCAACAGTTCCTGCGGCTCTCACAGGTTCCATTATGGCAGCTCGATCTGCAGACCTTGCAGATTAACAAGCTTATGAAGCCAACGGCAATTACTACTTTGATGTTAGCGGACCAGCTCGTCGTTTTTGAAACGAGTTGTCGTTTACTCTGAGTTTCATTGGAGGTCAATAGACGTACTTCTTGACGAAACAAGGATGACAATTTCAGGGCATCGATACAAATATCTGTAATCCAGTAGTATTTATCATCTATTTTAACGTTCGGATTGGTATTCAAATTTAAGCTTTTAATTAAAACTCAAACACAAATAATATCGTTGGATACAATGGAGTGGCTACCCATGGGCTGGTGTGGGCCATCGCCCTGAAAAATTTATTAAAATCTTTATATTTTTATTTAATTAAAATATAATTATATATAATATAATATTATTTTTTCTTTCTTTATAATCATTTTAGTTTATTCATAAATTTGTAATATATCATTAAATATATATTTTTAAAT
The DNA here is from genome assembly GCA_035590515.1 of Trichilia minutiflora. NCBI lineage: Eukaryota > Viridiplantae > Streptophyta > Magnoliopsida > Sapindales > Meliaceae > Trichilia > Trichilia minutiflora. Next base: position 7,614,716 of record JAVXUL010000008.1, on the reverse strand, counting down.
ATATTTATTCGAATATGTTATAATTTTTTAACTCTGGTTAACATAAAAGAAATGATATTATAATAAAATTTTATATATGCAATAAGTTTATTCAAAATTTAAAATTTTATTAAGAAAACCAATTAAATAGGCAAATATAAATTATGAAGATTAGATTTAAAAAAAAAACTCTACACTGATTAAATATAATTTTTTTTTTCAAAACTCACAATTCATGTACTAAGTTATATTCAGTTTATAGATTACTTAACTAGTCAAAATTTAATATTTAAAATTTGTAAGTATTATTTTAAAAAGTTTTGATATCAAATCTTGATTATGCTATTAATTGGATAGACGATTATTCATGAATATTTGCAAATAATTTTTTTATTATGAACTAATGACTAAACAACACAAAATTTTGTTTTAAATTCTCAATTTTATTGTATGTGCTAAAATAATAATGTTACATATTTTAAATAAAGTTTAAAAATTAATCATATAAATATTAAATAAAGTTAACAACCTAATCATACAAGTAATAAACTGATAATAAACAATATAAATATTTTATATAAAATAAAAAATTCAATAAAAAATAGAAAATAACAAATATAAGGACGGTTGGTATCTCTATGAGGTCAGGAACTCTAAGTGTGATGATGTTGGTGATGTGATAAGCCTGATTATACACCTCCAAGTCACAATTGCTCACAATCAAGCGAAAGACATCTACCTCGTATTTAACCTTGACAAGTTAGAAAGGAATCGAGTGAAACTCTATAGAGAACCCTTAGTCACTCGTTTCGGAGAAAGTGTTGAAGAGGGTTTTGACAGCATAATGCAATGGCAGAATGTCCGTCAAAACCTTGTTCCTCGAAAGGATCTCTACACTATCTCCACTTAAGCTCATACTCCTACAAGTAATAGAGGTTAAGGATTAATCCAAATCCCAAAATCCTAAAAGAGCGCAAACACCCGAGAAAACCCACCCATTAATCCAAGGTTCGCTAAAACCTATTAGCCGCGAAGACTGTTCCTTACTACCCTAGTAGCCCAGCCCAAATCCTAAGAAAGCTTGAGTCCTAGGAATACCAAGGTAACATGCCATCACTACCTCAACTCAGAGTTGCATGTAAGGAAAATGCAAGATATAGAGGATGAATGTCATTACTTTTTTTAAATGAAATAAAGAGATCTAGAGACTTGAAGAGTTGAAAAATCGTCAACAGTATCGATATTTGTTTGAGTAGAGTTTTGAAAGCAAAATTCACAAATGCGAAAATATGAAGAAGAAAGGGGATATTTATAGAGGTTCCAAGGGTAATGATATAGTGATATAGTGTGAAGAATCATAGTCATTGGGTTCTAATGGTTTAGATTACTTCATGTTAGCCTATAATGATGAGGTACCTTAAAAAGATGCGTCATCATCAATGTGTGGAATATAATAGGTGGTGCCATTATAAAATTTTAAATACACATTTAAATGTAACATCATTTTAAAACCAACAAGACCTGAAATGATATACAAAGAGTTAATATACCTTATAATTGTGAAAAGTCTAAAATTCAAATAATCTCAATAACAAGAAAAAGCCCACCATAAAAATTAGGTTGAGAAAGTTTCAAGTTTCTACTACAACTCTATTCTAACAAAAACTTGAGAGCTTTATGTTGAGAATAAAAATCAAGATCATTGTTTCAGCCAATTCTCATTGACCCTATACTAACACCCTAATATCAAGAGTAAGAAGTTAATTTCTACGCAAAAAATAAATATCGTGGGCAACTTAAGATTTGCGACATCAACAAGAGTTGCCTTCATCTCCACAAGAAAGAACCCCGAAGCCATTGAAAACATCGAAACATGCTAAATTTTCGGGTCAAAAGAGTGGCCCATCCTACAAATTGATCAAATCTCACTTTGTTAAATTAATTAAAATGTATTGTAAATTAAGAATATTAAGGACTAAGAACTAAACCTAAAGGCAAGACGTATATCATATGATAATGTCATGTGCATTGTCCTTTTTGGGGTCAAATCCACATTTTTTATTTCAAAAATTTTTTCGGAACAAGGAACTCCAATGTAGAATAACTTTTAAACCTCATATTACTCCGAATCCACCCTGACCTTTCATCTTAGTTTCCACCATAAACTTACAAAATCCTTGATCAAAACTTGAAACTTGGAACTTGAAAGGTAAAGGGCCAAGGGGAAATAATCCATTTCATTGCTAATACTACGCTATTTCCTGTAGTCGACAAAATAATTTCATTGAAACGATAAATGGGTATGTTGTATTTGTCCGTGAATGAAGTCTATAATTGATTCTGCCATTTCACCTTTGAATGTAAAAATTTTGGATTAAAGTTACTGCAACAATCATTGAAATTCTTTTCATATCATTTACTCGATAAATTTTATATAAAATCTATAATTTATTATTGATAAATAATGATTAAGAATATATTTATAAATACTTGCATGTTCTAATTTAGTGCACAAAAGAATTAATTTTATTGTGAGTTATAATATTACATAATATCCTATAAAAGACTATAAAAAATGACTTATTATACCACAATTCTATTAGTGTATGTATAACATAAAATAATCAAATAAGTGGCATTTTATATAATAGTAAATATAATTTATATGTTGTTTGGGAAGAAAAGTGAGAGTTAGAAATCATTTTTTTATTTTGTCTTAAATGTCAGAGAGGCCATCTCGATAATAAAAATAGAATGCACCAAAGCCTAATGCTTATCCAATACTTATCTAATCTTAATTTAAAGGTCAATACAGATAATAATCTAAAAAAAACATGTTTTAAATTCATGTATAAAATTTAGGCAAGATGTTAGGATCATTTATATCGAAAAAATCTAATTTAAAGGTAAAACTTGACGATAACCTTAGATAAATATCATATTTTAAGGCTAATTATGATGATTCATTGCCTGATTATTAGGGGTGTAAGTGAGTCAAGCTACTCGTGAGTTACTCGAACTCGACTCGAAAGATATTCGAATTTGACTCGATAATAGTTGAGTCAAGCTCGAGTTCGACTAGCTCGAGTGGCTCTTCGAATCGAGTTCGAGTACAATAATACTAGAATCGTTAAGCTGGCGAATTTAATCGAGTATATATTAGGGGTATAATCGAACCGAACCGAATCGAGTCGAGTCAAATAAATTATAAATTTTGTAATAATAATTTATAAAATAAATATTTGAGTTTAATCAAGTCAAGTTCGAGTATATCGAGTATTTTATCGAGTCGAATCGAGTATAAAAAATATAAACTCGATCGAATTCGAGTTTCAAATTTTCGAGTCGAGTCGAGTTCGAATAGTTCACTGTTCGACTCGACTCGATTCGATTACATCCCTACTGATGATTAAGTCACATTGAGACGAAGATGGGAAGCAATTGTTGAGAGAGGGTATATGGCATAACCATAGATTACATGAAAATTTTCTCAAAATTAGACTAATTATTGAGACAATCGAAACAGTATTTTCTTGTTCTAGGAT
>JAVXUL010000008.1:7588729-7601006 GCA_035590515.1 Trichilia minutiflora | reverse complement strand
GGGCATCTCGAGTGGTGTTCGGATTGTGGTTGGTTGCTGCCATTTTTTAAAATTCTTTTTTGAAGAGGGTTACCAATTGAGCGAAACTGTGGATGCTAGTAGGGGATAGTCTTTTATACCATCGTCTGACTAGCTCTTCTAGAGTCAAGTAGAATAGTCGACACATTTATAGTTCAGTCAAACCTTGTGTTAACATTATCTCTCGGAATGAGTTTACATGCGAAGATGGGTCGGTCCTCCCCTAGTAGATGATTAACTCGGGCATCTTAAATCTTCTAAGAAGTCGCGTCGACAGGATCCTCGTCGACAAGGGAGAGGTGGGGGTGAAAATAGAGACTCCTTTACTCTTTAATTCCTTCACCTGAGTTAGGGTGCTCTATGATCCCATTTCTAATAACACTTTCCTTACACAATCCTCTATCTCCTTCACATTGGTGGTTGTTGTTGCTTTCTTTTCTTGGGCGCGCTTTCTGTTGAGGTGAAATCTTATATCGATGGGAGCCAAATCGTATTTTTCTACCCATTTGTTTATCCTTCGGTGGTGCCCTCTTTCGTCATATCTACTCTGCTTCTGACCTTCGTAAATTCTGAGGCAGAAATTAACATTCTGAGGGGTTTCAGGTTCATCCGCTGCTACTTCAATTGTTCTAACCTTTCCTTTCTGTAGGGCTATTACCCTGTGTATGGATGCATTGCCACTCACTCACCTGAAGTTCTGAATCGTCTCCTTATGACCGCCTCGGGAAAATCAAATTTTTCGTCCTTCTGGGAAAAATAACTTTTCTCTTTTTTTTGTTGAGGTGACTGGCTTTCTGGATAACTGACGTTTGATTTTCAATAGTTCTCCCAATACACCAGCCCTATCGGCCAGAAACTCATCTGTGCGTTCCTTTCTAGGCAGGGGTCCTCCGTGTGTGTGTAGGCCCCTTTTTCTTCCTTGGGCTGCACTTTCATGCGAACCTTTCTTGCCTTGTCTTCTTTTGGTCATTTTAAACGCTTTTTTAAGAAAAAACTTCAGAAAATATTTCTTTCTCCTTCCTTCATCCGCACACAGTAATTCAATGGCTTTTTGTTTATTCCCACAGACGACGCTAATTGTTGGTGCAAGAATTATCCGTGGACCCTCCTCACAGCTAACGTTGAATGACCCAACTGGGGAGGTGTGAGGACAATGCGGCTGTTTGTCAAACGACGATTTTTATACCAGAGAATAACTTCAGATGTGACTGTTTTTGATAGAGCTTCACCTTCTGAGCCTAAACCGGAGGATACCTGAGATGATTTTTGTCTGAGACAGTTGATTCTTCGAAAAGGGAACGCCTGGGGCGAAATATACCTGGGACGGTGGAATCACTGAACTGGGGAGGCTTGAAACAGAATACACTTGAGAAGAGGTCAATATGAGATTACACCTAGCCGGGGGTTACACCTGATCTCCCGTGACATGTCCTATTGATTGTATGTCCACATATTACCTCCGTATTTTTTTCCAAACAACTTGCATATTGTAATTTATTGTCCAAATGAATTAATTCAAAACTATAAAAAATAAAATTATATTATATCACAATTGTATTAGTATGCTATGCATAAAATATAAAATAATCAAATAAGTGATATTCAGAGCTGTCAAATAGACCGATCAAACTTAGTTCGATTTTGTTAATTACAAACTAAATAAATCAAATCGAATTTATTTATTTATTATATAAATTAATATTTTATCAGGTTTAATTTAGTTCGTGGGCTAACGAACTTAAACGGATCGACTTTAAGAATTTAAAATTTTAAAAAAATATAAAACATATTAGTTATTAATAAATATAATATATTAATAACAACAATAAATTTATAATTTAAATACAATATAAATTAACTATATTATAACTTAATATATAAAAATTTTAACATGTTAAATAAAAATTTTATCAATAATTATAAGTTCAAACGCATAATCTCGAATTCAATATCAATAAATCAAACACCACTCAATATTAATAAATAATAAATTCAATATCATTATTAATATTCAAATATAATCAATCATCATATAAATATATAGGTTAAAAAAATTAGATTTAATTTTTTTAATTAAATAAATTAATCCTTTTAATTCACGAATTAAATAAACCGAATTAAACCGATCAATAATAAATGAGTTAATTTTTTTTGTCTTAACCCATCTAAATAATGAGTTAAATGAACCGATCTCTGGATCATCAATCCATTTGATAACTCTAATAATATTAGCACAATAATAAATATAATTTATGTGTATTATATTTTTTTAATATCTAATAATTATTTTAAGAGTGGATATATCAATACCATAAAATTATTTGAATAAAAAGGTAGATTATTTTTTCAATCAAATGAAAAAAGGGTATATTTATAAGATGGAATTTTCTTTACTTAAGTTTTTAAATTAATTTTAATCTAATCACCCTTTAATAATTAATAAACGAAAATAAAAATTAATTTATATAAATAAAAAAAATACACATGAAGAAATATTTTTAAAAATTTGTTAAGTTTATATCAACTTTGGATGCCAATTCATATCATATTTCAAAGTGTAAAAGATATGTTACCTCACGAAAATGGGCATTTTAGGAAATTAATAAAGAAAAATTACCAAACAGAGTGAAAAGGGACCCATCAATGTAGAACTTGAAAATCTCTCTCTTTGAATGCCAAAGACAACAAACATTTCTCTCAGAGAATCTTCGTAACAAAAATAAAAAAAGAGACAAACATCAACGACAATTACAATAATCATTCGTCTCTTTCTCTCTCTTAACTACAGAAACCACACTAGTAATAATCAATTCTCAATCTCTCTTTCATTCTGATTTCTCTCATCAAGCTATGGAGATCCAAGAAAAGTTTCTCAAGTTCAAGTTTCACATAATCATTGCCGTAATTTCCTGTGTTCTTATCTTTTCTACTATCATTCTTGCTCCAAGTTTCCTCACCATTTTATCGTACTTTTGGCCTCTTTTCCTGTCCACCGCTCTATTTCTTGTAGCTGTCATCTTCTTTGGAAAGACATCCGTTTCAGCTTCAGATTCTTCTTGTTCTGGGGAAGGACTTCTCGATTATGTTGCTGGAAATCATCAACAGCCTGCAGAAGTGGAATTACAAAGTTTCAAGTCCGAGTAATATTTTTCAGAGAAACAACTTATTTCATTTCTCAGTATAATAAGAACAATTAATTCTGACTCTTTTTTTTAAAAGGTTTTTATCTTTTTTTGGTTTTTGATGTTTCATTTTCTTCTTCCTTTTGGACTATGTAGTTGATAGAATGTGAACTGTAGATTAAGGGAATAATAAATTGTAGCATTATTAGAAACAGTTGCTGATCTCTCCTGTTATTTCTTTCTTTCTTTTCGTTCATATTCTTGTTGATAATGATAGTACTGGACCACTTAGGTTAAATTATTGATGTTGATCATTATCATCATAGAAAAATATAGGAAATATTGAGTGCATAGATCAGTCTAGTTGTGGTCTATTTATGCTATGATGAATCACAAGCTATGCTAAGCAAATCTGTTTGTAGTTGTGAAAATTAGATGAGAATTGTTACATGATGAAACTTGAGATTTGACTTATATTGAATTTCTTTTCAACAACATTCGAACTGAGATCCCCAATTACATCCTTTTCTTTTTCAATTTAAAAATGTTTGTTTTTTATTCTCAGTGTATATAGATTGATAATGGATGATCAAAATTTATTTGAAATTATTTTTTTTATCATTCTTATTTTAAATATTTATCAGATATAATAGATGATGTGAATGTGACACTGTTAAAAAGTGTTAATATAATTTTCTAATTTTACTTTATTATTTTTTTCAAAAAATTCGACGATGCTATATAATATTTAGTCAAATATTTTTTTAATATATAAAAAACGATTTTTAAAATTTATAAAACATAATTAAAAAAAATAGCTTGTTAAGATTGTCAAACTTTGTTTATTGTTCATAATACATTTTAAGCAATTTTATAAGTTAATATAATTTTAAAAAGAAAAAACACCGATCAACGCAAGTCTTTCGGAAAGAATCCAATATTAAAAAAATAGTTTAAAAAAATCTCGAATATGCTCTCCTAATGTTAGTCTTCCACGTATGCCCTAGAATGGCCTCTTATGCATATTTCCTCTTGATTATCACAAAATAAATAAATAAGCATTAAAAAATTGTGTTAAGACTCAAAGAAACTACTTTAAATAAATAAATTATCCTATTCGTTAGATTCTCGAGATTTTCCGAGCATTAGACGATTTTATCTGTGTGCTCTAACATGACTTGAGTAGTTTGTTTGGGTACTGCACGGCCTACTTTATGCTCCCTGCAATTGTATAGATGACGTTAGATTCAATTCTCGTGTGGGACCAACTGATCGTCAATTCAGTTGACCAAATGCAATAGCTTTGAGCTTTTATAACATATCCAATGTATTAGCCATTTTTTTTCGAGATGTTATATATATAAAATATATATTATAAATATAATTAAATTTTTTAATATATTTAATTTTATCTGTTATCAAATTAATATGATAAAAAATTTTATCTTTAATTTTATCCTCTAATTTTAAAGAATTTTATTGATAATTATGAATTATTAATTTAATAATATATTTATTTTATTAATAATTAAAAAAGATTAATTAATTATTTAAATTTTTTTCAACTAAAAAGATTAATTCAACTTTATTCGCTAAGATATGTGGATACATAAACAGACAGAGCAAGTTTCCAGCAGCCCAAGGCCAGGCCCAGGACTAGGCAACGTATGGAAAAATAATTGGAATTGCTCGGACGCCGCAAGCAAAGGTCTCAGAATCAACTTAGCTTAGCTAATGAATACAAATCACACCGGGAGCTTCCTATTAACAATGAAAGCTGGCATTAATCTACAAAAGTAACTCCAAATGCCCCCCCATCCTTACTTATTGTGATGGAACAGTCAGATCAACTCTTTGTTTGAGAATCTTGGGCAAGAATTATATCGGAGGGCGACAAGGTTCCTGACTGGTCGACATCAAGATCCTCAAATTTCTCCATTACAAGCGAAATGTCATCCTCGCTAATCTTTCCCATTTCTTTGAGCTTATATATGATGAATTCAGCAGCACTACAGAAATAGCGGAAAGGAGAGGAACAAAGAATATGAACAGAGACTTTAGAAGCAAACAACAAGCAAGAAGAGCATAAGTTTAAAATCATTGACAATCAAATTACCTAACACCACCATCTTCATCAATATCGGCTACCTCCAAGTCTACATTTGTTATTCGTCGAGTTAGAACCCATTTGACCAGAGCCCTTTGTCTTTTTTCAGTTTTTAATTCGGCAACATAGAGAAAAAACTGAGCTAAAGAAATAGTACTGGTCGAGATCCAAAATACAGCAAAAACACGTCCTCCTGTAGTGGAAAAGCTTCGATCACCGTAGCCTAAGGTTGTGATGGTAGAACAAACGCAATAGAAAGCATCAATAAGGTCCATTTTCTCAACTAAAAATAGGAAGATGGTCCCAGAAAGAATGAGAACCAACAGAAGGATCAACATCACAATGCATTTGTACCTCACTTTGTTGGTTTCAACGTCCTTTAAAATATCAGTTGGACCAACTTTTTGATCCACATGCAGGGCTTTAACCAGCAAAAATTCCTGCTTCTCGACCAAATAGTTTGCTGCTTTGCTCATGATGAAGACAACTAGTGTCGTCCCTGAGAAGACATATGCACAAGCAAGTAGCTTTGAGAGGACACTATTAGGCACAAGGTCCCCATATCCAACGGTGGTCATTGTCACGATAGAGAAGTAAACAGAATCTATAATTCCATCTGTTTTCGTTCCTATAATTTGGTCCCTGAGACTGTAGAAGCATATGCTGCCCATGCCAAGGTAGACAGACAGGTATCCAGCCACCTTCCTAAAGTTTGGGCGGGGTTTGCCAAAAATGGATTGAGAAGGTGAAATTGAGTCTTTGCCATTTATGTCTAGAGCAACAACACCTGGTATAGGAGCACTTTTACCGTGACAATACCTTCGCCTCTTAAGAGCATCTTTGTTATTCGTTTGAGGTGTTGTAGCTACTAATCCAGAGGGCAGTGGCTGATTTGCACCATTGCAGGCCATTAGGAGATAGCAAAAGTGGATCACTTTTCGGACCTGCAAATTATTCAATATCTTAAACTAATTACATTAGCTAGGTTGTTCAGATCCAACTTCTTCAATAACTACAAATGCGAATATGGGTACCATCTAGCTTATCAGTTAATTTTGTACGAATAGATTTCATGTTTTGGGCAGCAAAATTTTACATGATAAATGTGATTGCCAGTAGGTATATCAGACTATGTTCTACTTGAGTTCATCAAAAGACACACACAAACACACACACACAGAGGCACGCACACAGAGAGCTCACCATCACAGGGAGAGACAGAAAATACAAGACGTATAAAACGACGGAAGGGGCCATCATTAGAAATACAGTATGGGACTTAACAACATGTGTTTTCTATCTGCATATGGAAATGAAGGATTTTCTGGTGCTCTTATCTGCTATAGTCAAATTTTAATCCAAATTATGGACAAAAACAGCTTTATACTACAGCTATCTTCCTAGATTGGTCCAATTTCCTTAGTTTTCAGTCCCACAGAAGATGATATATGCAAACAATATTTCAAATGAAATCAAACTTAATGTTGGAAGAAGCCCTAGTTCATGTCTGAGCTAACCATTTTGAGACCATGATTGAGAAAGGATTGAATAATCCATATTATGATATCCTACGACTTCCTTTTTCCTTTTCCCCTACTTTAGAAAAAGTTAAAAGAAATAACTAATCTGAATCCAAATCCAAATAAACCAAAACATAATTGTCATCTATGCAAGATATCTATAGTAATGATTTACTTACAAACACAATACTAACATTAATTCCCACCTATGTGCAACAACCAAAAGAACAACATAAAAATTATAATTAAACTAAATGCTTTCCAAATTAAATATGCAAGTCTCAACATTAAAACAAGACAAATGGGTATCCCAAAAGAGCATTGTTTAAGTTTAGAACCCTCACTGTCAAGCCGACATAACACAACTCCAGCCAGATCAAGCAAGAAACTGCTATAAAGTGAGTTTGGTGTGAGATGACCAGATGAAGCAAGCAGCTTTATATATACCCCATTTCAAGTGCTTTTCAGAAGAAGTTAGGTATGCAGCTTCTCCGAAAATTCGCGGAAGATTCAAGCATTTTGATCCCTTCTGCAATCACTTGGCTGCCTTCAGCTGATTATGCCAGATTCTATATATTTACTCTGTAGAGTGAAAGAAAAGATTGCTCCTGTTTCCCGCTTCCGATAGAAGACTGAAGCTGTTATAGGATCTGGAAAAGAAAACCGACATTAGTTATGGTGTTCGGTTTGTCTAAAAGATCCGAAAGCTGTGCCTTTCCCTTTCCGTCTGCTTTCGGCAAGAAATTATTTTTCCCGGAAGTTTTCTCAGGTTGATCTAATGAATTTTTTTTACTGTACAGTATTATTAATACTGTGGTTTGAGTACAACTTACACCACGATCTAATCGATGCTATTTTTAATTTTTATGAGAGTCTTGTTCATATCTCTTTCAGATTTGTTTTTTAATCACCCATAAAATGTTCAAATTTCTTATGTTTTAATATATACTAATTGTGCGCGTGTGTTTTTAAAGTAAACTTTGAGATTTGATAATTGAATTTAAAATGAAATTTGCTTTGCATGTTGCACTTATAAAAGTGTATACGTCGTTTGTAGTATAAATTATCACAAATACTTTCAAAAATTAAGTCAACCGATAAATTTTTAATTAAAAAATTCAATTCAATCATCCTCTAATTGAAAATCCAATATACTAAAAATTAATTTAAATTTAGCATTAATCTAAGATTTTACTGAACAAATTTATTGATATAATTGATAGTTAATAGATAAAAGAATAAATAAATAAATAAATTATTAATATTTGATTTACTAAATTAATTAGTTTTAATGATTTTAAGTATATCAATTAAGATTTCAGCTTAGTATAGTGCAACGATTTTTATTACCTTAAATAATAATAATAATTAGTTTAAAAAATTATTAGAATCTTAAACTTAATAAAATAAATAAAATACACTTACAATATAATTATTTAATGTATGTATTATAATTAAATTTAAATTAATTTGTTTTATAATATACTATAAAATACATGCATAATATGCAACCTCTCGAATAATTATTTTTAAAAAATTAAAACAAAAGATAATAATTAATTTTTAATTATTATTTTTTAATGACATATATTCATACACATTTTTAATTTGAGTAAAGATATGTCTTGAGGATGGAGATTTTCTTTTTTATTTAAGTAAATAAATAAATATCCATACATTAATTTTATATAATTCAATAATTGAAATTTAAAAATCTATTGTTATATCATATATTATTAATATACTATAAATAAATAATTAATAATTATATTTATTTTTGTAAAATTTTAATAGCCTAATAATATTATTTCTAACTGTTTTTTTAGAATTATAAGAATTAATACATAAAGAAATTGAAGTCTTAATAGATGTTTTGAAGTTTTGGGAATTCGACGGGAGTTTTGTAATAGTAAAAGAAAGTTATATTTTTTTACGCTACCTTACTCGAATTTAGATGTGTGCATGGATAGAGTAAAATTTGAAGTATGTAAAATGTTAAAATAATTATTAGGAATAAAATCAGTTAATTAAATCAAAAGGGATTTAAATATATTTTAAAAATAAAATTTAATAAAAAATAAAATTTAATTTTATATTAATAAATATATATATATATATATTAAAAAAAGGTTAAATAAGCTTAAATAAGGAGTTTCGTATTTTTATAATAAAAATTATTCATAAAAAATAACTATAATTAAGTAAAAAATTACTTTTTGAGTTATGCATTACATGATCACAATCGGTGTGTATTGAAGTGGTCTTGTTAGTTGGACTTAATGTTTAAACGGGCCGGGCCAGCTTTTTTTTACGTACAAATAAAGCACTTCATCCCAACCCAAAAAAAATTGCAGGCCGGGAATAAATAGATCGTTTTTTACTTTATTTTATTTTTAATAGAGAATGATTCCATTTTATTTTTTAGGCACCAACAATTTCGAAAGAACGAAAAACGGAGGGAATCCATAACGAGCTCTCAACATGGCGATTTGCTTCCAAAAATCAGAGGTATTTGAGTGGCAACGAAAACAGAAAAAGAACTTTTTTTTCGATTTCTCTATACTTCTATCGATTCTTTTAGGATTCCGTTTTCAAGTTTATACAAATATGTTTCTTGCAGATTTCACTAAGTCAATTGCGAAAGACCCGGGCGACGGACGATCACCGTTGTTTCCATCAACCGGTTCAAAAACTACTTCTTAAATTTCGATGGAAAATGGTTTGATCATGTTCATGCTCTTAATTTCATGATTTATATGGTATTCTATTAGGTGTTTGCGAGAATTTATTTTAAATCAAATTGAAATTTGAGGTGAAATAGATAGTAATTGCTTTAGATGTGTTTGGGAGTTCCAAATAGAGAGCTCTTTTGTTGTAAAAGTGTTTTTACAAATCCATTTTTAAAGATCTATTGACAGAAAGAAAAGGAAATCCTTTTCGGAAAAATGCTTTGGAATAATAAGATGTCTCTAAAAGCATTTCAAGTGTTTTTTCAACAAAAATCTTTCAAAAAACCACTTTTAAGTATCATTTATTCCAGTTATATTTTTATTTATCGTCGTGAGGCACTGTAATATAAATACAGTATGCTCTTACAAACTTGTTAAATTATGAAATACAAACTGACAACTTATGGTAATATTGGTTGTTATTGATCCACAAATATTTTTTACCTAATCTTTAAATGTATGTTCGTATTTAGGGTTGAAATTTATTCTTTATTATATTTTTATTTATTAGTTATTATTCACACGTGTATATTTACTCAAGTAAAAGCTTAAATCATCAACGAATCTTAATCATTATTATTGATTTTATATTTATATCCAACCAATATTATATATATATATATATATATATATATAACTTCCAAAGCACCTGTATCACGTTTGTGTTTGTTTGTGAATGTGTTTCCGCTTCCGCATACTTCTATTGCGTTATACAGTTCCTGCAGTTACGATTCATCAAAAGGGCTGGAAATTTTTATACCTGAGAAGCAATGCCATGTCTGTAGAAATGGTGACTTAGCTGTACTAGAGTTATGGAGTTTGAGAATCTATTATTCTAGGATCAAACTTTTGTTTGCTATTGATTGTTTTTCAGATATTTTGCTTAGAGTACTAATGATTGTGCAACAACTTCTGCACGAAAGCAGACGTGGTCTAAGAGAGATATATATTACATGCATCCATCTCTGTTTTTAGGTGAATCTGGATAATTTTTAGTTTTAATGTTAATTGGGTTTTTACTATAAATTGCACCTACATTGAATTATTATCCTAGTTATTATGTACCATGGCTTAAACGCATTATAAAAAATGCATATTTTGTTATGCTATAATGTTGAATGGTGCAAAATAATTCTCTTCTTATCTCCTGACACTAATAGCACTTTTTGGAGTGTTTTTGTCTAATTGTGAGTTTGTGCTAGTGAAATTTGGTGAAGCTAAGACTTTTGCATGGATATAAAGTCTGGTTCAAGATGTCAATTTTTTTTATTCGTATTGAGTTTTATATTTATAGTGGAATACAGAACAGTCGGTTGTAGATCGAACAATTAATGACATATGCATCCTTCTGCAGTGCAGCCGAGACAATCTAAATGTGGTAGGTACTAGGTACTTCATTCAGACTTTTCATTTTCTGTTATTCTTTCTGTAAAGGAAATTGGTTAAGCGGGATGTGGCCAGCAGACAATGCAATGCCAATGAATGGTATGTTCAGTAAACTCTCAGCATTGATCGAATATGGAGTTAGATGACAATGATTAAAGTCCTAGATTTATTATATTTCCACTTGTCATCAAATGCCCAAGATTTGTGATTTGAGATTGAATTCTAACCTTTGCAGATCCATATCAGAAAGGTTCAAGAGCACTTGTTGACTCTATTTCAGTAGCTACACCATTATTTGCAAGAAGATTACCATATCGAGTAATTTACTTTATTTCTTCTTTTTGTTGGTATCTGTTGGGAAAGGGTGAGTACTACTTATCAGACAATGTCTTATAGCTACATATGCTCAATTGCTCATTTCTTAGATTCTTATATGAGTTCCAGTGCACGAAAATTAGTTGTGAAATTTATTCTTTGAGTTCACTTTGCCGTAGATTGGAGATGGGCTGGTTAAGATTCGTGGAAGGAAATTTGATTGTATAAACAGTCCTAACACTGTAAGATCGAAAGAATGAGATATATGATTTGGTTACATCACAAACCAAATTATAATTGTTTATATGATTGATTTACAGGTTCAACCCATTCCTTTGCTGGTTGAGGAAGTCAAGGGCATCCAGAATATCAAGCGTCATGATTGCTGTAAATGTTATATTTCAATTCCTTTTGCCATTTAATAATGAAAGTAAAAGATAGAAAGGAAACTTCAAATGCTTGAGCAATATTTAATCTAATTACCAGTACCAATTCCAATTTTGTAAATGTAAAAAGTTTATGAATTGATTGATTTTTTCTTTTTTTCGTAATTTGTAAATGTACTAATGTAATCAATTCTAAGCTTTTGGCAAATTGCTATATAACTGTTTGACATGCACCCTTGCTAGTGTTGCTTATGAATTATACATAACTCTCGTCCATTTTATGGTTTTTCTGATGCAATAAAATCGTGATATATAAGATTAATTTCACCGATTAATTTTATAGGGTTCTTAAAATTTATCAAAAAAAGAATTAAATCTTTAATTTTAAGAGAAAATAATATTAAAGGAGTAAAAAGCTTTACTCAACTATAATTTTAACATTTTATTTATAATTATTAGTGTATGTTCTAAAAATCATTCATGTTGTCGGTTTTAGGGTTAACGATCTTATATAAATTTTTATTTATTAATGAAAGAACTGTTCTTTCTTCATATATATTAACTATTTTCTTTATATTGGTATGCTCATATATAAAGAATAGATGTGAATTGTCAAGATATTTTTATTTAATTGTTAAATAAAATTATCAAATTATTCCTTACGTACGTGATATAGATTAGGCAACTATATCAT
>JAVXUL010000008.1:7563662-7588629 GCA_035590515.1 Trichilia minutiflora | reverse complement strand
GCTATTGTGTTTTTATTTGTTTATGGATGTTTTACGAACGAGAAACAGATTTGTATTAAATATTTGATATTTGTTTTTGGGGCGTATTGATCCCATGGATTTTATTTAAGATTGAATGTTTTATCTATAATGTTGTATATGTTGCAGTGCTTATGATTTTTGTCAATCTTTATATACATTCGGAGTTTGGGTGTTAAATGATTAGTTATTGGAAGTGTTTTGGAAACCAGGATTTTGTGAATGCCTTACAGGCCTACAGGGAGTATTCTGTGTGTTTGAGTGCACCCTGGAGGTCTGTGACGTCTGTCACAGGTGGGCCCCATGGATTAGGGTGTGACAATAATAAACTAGAACTTTCATTTATCAAGGCCTTATAATAAGCACAAATTTGACTTCCATTCATTAAAATGTATTTTGCTTGATGTAAACTCCTTGCACAAAGGATACATGTGGCTGCATCATTCAGGAAGAATTTTCATATCAAAATATATCATTTTTAATGGGTTTAGTTTTCCTTTTGCAAGTGATAAAACATTTTCAAGTAACGACTTAAAAATTGAACAAAGTGAAAATATTCTTCTAAATTAATTTATATCTTTGAACTTTCCACTGTATAAGACATTGTTAGAAATAAAATTAATTGTCAATCCACTTTAAACAACAGAACTCTTTTTTAATCAACTTGAAAGCATAGAAAATTATCATCAAAATATAAGTGATCATAGTATTATTAAACTAAAAAAAATACCTACATTAATCACACTAGTTTCTTTATAATCAACTTAACCATTCAGACAAATTTCCTTTCATCCCATAATTATAAGAGCCCAAGATGGAATCTTTAAGCCAAAAACCTATAACACTTGCCTTGTCAATACACTTCTAGAAAGTACAAAAGAAGCCTTACAAAGTGATTATTGGAAATAAGCAATGCAAAAAGAATTTAATTCCTTACAGAAAAATGACACTTGGTTACTAGTCCTTTATAATGATAATCTAAAAGTTTTGGGAAATAAATGAGTGTTATGATAAAACAAAATCAATATGAAAGTATAGTAAAATACAGAGTAAGGTTATTGGCTAAGGGCTTTTATCAAACGCCAGAATTTGATTTCAATGAAAGCTTTAGTCCAGTGATAAAAGCAGTAACAATCAAAATTGTCCTAACTCTTACTGTAACAAAAAGCTGACAGCTAAGACAAATTGATGTTAATAATGCTTTTTTTGAAAGCACTCTAATTAAAATCGTCTGCATGTAACAACCTAAAGGGTTTGTAGATTATTCAAAGCCTCAACATATATGTAAATTGAAGAAAGCTTTTTATGGCTTAAAACAAGCTCTAAAGGCCTGGTTTGAAAAACTCAAAACAACTCTTGAATCTTAGGGGTTTAAGAACCCAAAGTCAGACTCTTCTTTGTTTATTAAGAAAGCTATAAATGAAATTGTGTTAATGATTATTTATGTAGATAACATGATCATAACTGAAAGCAATGCACAACGTATAAAAAAAACATTAGAAAAATTGAACAATTCTTTTGCCTTAAGAGACTTGGGGCAACTGAATCTATGTTTGGGTATAGAAGTTAAAAGAACCACAAAATCCTTGTTTTTCTCTAAAAAAAATAGATTTGTGATTTATTGGAAAGTGCTGGAAGGAAAAAATGTAAAGGCATAGACACACTCTTTTGTACAACATCAAAATTGAGCAAGTATTCCACTCAGAAGTTACAGATGGAATTAAATATAGAAGAATAATTAGAAGCCTCTATATGCAACCATCATAAGGCCAAACATTTTCTTTTTACTTAACAAACTAAGCTAATTTATGGCATCACTAAGAGAAGATCATTGGAGTGTTTGCAAGAGAGTTGTAAGATATTTGAAAGAAATTATTATTTATGGTATAGAATTCAATAGAGCATCAGTATTGGATTTGCCAATATTCTCATATAAAAACTAGAGATATGATGTAGATGATAGAAGATCAGTAAGTAGTATGTGTATTTACTTTAGAGATAATTTAGTCTCCTGATACTCTAAGAAACAGTAAGCAGTGTCCAGTTCAAATACTAAATCTGAGTATAGAGCTCTAGATCTTGCATATTCTAAGTTAGCTTGGATTACATCTATTTTGAATAAAATCAATCATCTTTATTCAAGAACACCAATCATCTAGACTAAAAGCACAAGTGTTATAGCTATAGCTACAAATCTAGTTTTGTATTCAAGAACCAAACACATTAAAATCGAACACTCCATCAAAGATAAAATTACTACAGGTGAAATTGAAATTAGATATTTTCCTAGTCAAGATCAAATAACTAACTCCTTTATACAGGTATTCTCTTATATTAAGCTTGTATAGTTTAGGAACAAGTTGAAAGTCCTACCTAAAACCTTCAGCTTGAAGGGGAATATTGAGAATAAAGTAAGCATAAGCCTAAAAATTATTAATAAAGAGAAGTTATGTAATAATTCTAAAAAAACATGTGAGCTGAGGTCTAGCTCAGTAAAAGAAGATAAACTAGAAGACAACTTTGCATTAATGCTAGGATTTAATACATGACAAAGAATATTGCCTGCACAAAATACAGGACATGTTGCAGTCTTTTAATGAATTATACGATGACTATTTGATATTATACACATAAAATAATCTTGTTCATTCTAGGTTTTAATTGTAAATATAGTTAGTTATGGTTAAATACTAGTTAATCCTAATTAGCTCATTATATATAAAGAGATATTTGTTTTGTATTATGTATGGTATGAATAAAAATCATAGCAGCCATCACATTTCTTCATTTTCTCTATTTTTTTAAGACAGGCATAGGTGCTAAAGCAGGGGATGAAAGTTAGTCGGTTAGTTAAAATGAATTAAGGGTATTTTAGTATTTTTAAGAAGTTAGTTAGTTATTCTTTTAAGCTGGCTTAAATACTTTAATATTTAACTAACCTAGAGACAAGTTTTTAACTTGTAATCATGAGAGACAGAGTTTTTTTTTCCTTTAATTCTAATCCTTTTTATAATTCTTCCAATGAGATGAATAAGATGTCTTCTTCTCCTTAATTCTTTTGACTAGGCATTTTGATTCAATTTCTTGTTTATAGTTTTCAACTTTATTAAGCTAAAATGTTTAGTTTTTGTAATTATTATAGAGAATTGAGTGTTTGTCTTAGAAGGTTTCTTAGTGTTAATCAGTTTTGTTCTTAGAGGTTGGAGGTCAAATTTTTCACAAGTGGTATAAGTACTATAACAAGATCAAAAAATGGTGAACACAAAGTATTCAATTAAAAAATTCACAGATGAGAAATAAGGAGCTAAAGGGAAGAACCCTACAGGATCATCCTCAGAAGGTAAACAACTAAAATATTTTCATGACCACAAAGAGCGTTACTTTAGAAGAGACTATCCTAACATGAAAAATAATAAAAAAGACTTACAAAGAGTGTAACAGTGACATCCAAAGAGGATCTCTAAGATTTATTTCTGTTGATTGCCACAGAAAACAATACAAAAGGTAAGTGTATTCTTGATTTAGGGTATACATTTAGTATATGCTCAAATGAATCTTTATTCTATTCTTTAAACAAATTTAATGGGGAGAGAGGTCTTCTAGGAAATAATATATTTTGTTTTGTTAAAGTAATAGGCTCTATGAGGTTTAAGATGCTTGATGGCAGCCTTATGATTCTGTAAGGTTTGACATATGTTTCTAAACTCAAAAGTAACTTAATTTCACTGAGTGTATTAAATAATGTATGATGTGTTGGTAAGCTTGAGATTGGTGTCATAAAGGTTGTTAAAAAAGCTTTAATTGTGATGAAAGGAGTTAAAAAGTAAGACTTATTTGTGTTAAATGGATTTGTTATAATTGGCGAAACTGATTTAGCATCTGAAAGCAATGAAGATAAAATGTTACTTTCGCATATGAGGCTTGGCTTCTTAGGTGAAAAAAGAATTAGGGAATTACAAAAACAAGGCTTAGTGGGATTTAAAACTTAAAGTTTGCTGGAATTCTGTGAACATCGCATAACATGAAAACATCACAGGCTAAAGTTTGAAGATCACAAGCACAAAATTAAAAATGTGCTAGATTACATTCATTCTAATCTCTAGATACCAGCTCAAGTTCCATCACTGTTTATGTCTTTGATTAATTATTATTTAAGAAAGGTTTGGATTTATGTGTTAAAGAATAAAACACAAACCTTAGAGGCATTTAAGTTTTGAAAGGCTATTATAAAAAATCAGGTAGGCAAAAAAGTGAATTACTTGAGGACTGACAATAGTTTGGAGTTCTATAAAGGTGAATTTAAGGAATTTTACAAGAAAAATAATATAATCAAACATAAAATAGTAGTCTACGCGCCTGAGTAAAATAGAGTTACTAATAAGCTAAATAAGACCATATTAGAAAGAGTAAAGTGTATGCTATATAATGTAAGTTTATACAATTTTTAAGCTGAAATAATGATGACAGCTGCTTATTTGCTGAATAAGTGTCTAACATCTTCAATAAATTTCAAGACCTAAAGAAGTATGGTCAAGAAATACAATAAATCTTTCTAACTTGAGAGTTTTTGTGTCACGTTTCGACCTTAAAAATTGAGCTACGTGATAATCGTCACGAATTTAAAAAATATATTTTATTAATTAGATTATACTCTAAGGACACACAAGGTATTTTCAAAACATGTTTTTAATTTAAATTTAACATTCAATTAAATGTTCTCAATATCAATATTTTATAACTGAAAACAATCTAATATCATTATTCGGTATTCAATTGATAATTCAAATAATGAATTATACATCAAATACCAAAATCTATTAGTCTCAAACATAAAAATCAAATATACGATATACATAATCAATTCAAAGAATACTCGACCAAGATAAATGCAATAAACAAAACCATTCAATATAAATTTATTTTTAGTTTTAGTGGACTAACTATATAGATATAAATTGAGTTGAATACCTAATATAAAAATAAATCATTTTGAGAAATCAATAATACCTATCGCCTGAATATCATATCTTGAAATGTGAGAAAAAAGGTGAGTATTTAAAATACTTAGTGAGTGTATAGAAAAACAACATATCAGAAATCTTGTTTATAAATCATCTTAGTTAAATCACATATGGTATAAGTAAATACTCATCTTAAGAGTAAGTCATCTAATATCAAAATATTAAATAGAAGATATAAATTACTCTGTAGTCTATTGGATTTCTATTTATAGGAAAATTCTCACCTCATCGAGCCAATAGACGATAGTATGATATATATATATATATATATATATATTATGATATCAAATATTAGGTAATCTATTAGATTTTCTTTTATAGAACAATCCTTGTCTTTTGACTATTATCTCTAATACCTGTCCACACAGACCAAAACAATAGCAATGGCTTAAAATGTCCCCAAACCATGATACACAAGGTCAAATTTATGATAATTGGTACTCAAGGCTATATCAACAACAAAATAAAAACATCAGCTCTCTGACTATATTCACATTTCCAAAGTTATAACAAATATATATTTATATACATCTTATCATTAAAATCCATGTCAAAATAAAATTAATGTCATAAATAAAATAAAATTATATATATATAATTAACAATTGTTTTTCATAAATGTAATATACCATGCATGAAAAATACACAAGAATGTCCCTTTTGATATTAATAATCATTTACAACAATTCTAATTCAACTCGATACTCCAATTACTATTTTCTCATATTTTTGCCAAAATCGAATCTAATCCATTACAATCATTCACCTCTATTTTACCCTAATTCATTGAGATTATGCTAAATCATCGAATGCACTGAAATTCTCAATTATACAATAATCGAATTTCATTGTTTATTAAGCTTAAATTTTAACTTTATAATTTCAACAATGCAATTATATACACGAGTACTCAATGCCTTAACTAATATAAATAAACTTCAAATTAACTCAATTAGAGCCTAATTTAAAAGCAAATAAATAGTAATCATAATAATTAAACTTATCAATTTGTGCAATAAATGCATAAATTGAGTTACTGAACTTATCAAAGGGTTAAAATTAATCCCAGAAAACTTTAATTTTAATCAATTATTGAAAATCTTTTTAGCATAAATAGTGAACCCTAACCTTTCCGGTTTGATTCTTCCACCGTTTTGATGAAATGAAGTTTGAATACAGGTAAAAGAGTGCTAGGGATTTAATTTTTGGCTAGAAATTATAATTTGATAACTGAAAAACGACAAAAATTGAGAGAGACAGATAGATGCAAAGAGTAAAATAGAAAGGGAAAAACAGGAAGAAAGAAATGATCATTTTCCTTCCTATACACCCATACACACACACACCTTAAGGTAATTACCAAAAAATTTTTAGAACAAAATCGACTTTTCTGTTCCTAATGGGTGCACAAAAATTTTTCTTTTCTATGCACTCATTAGGAATTCATTCAACCGAATATTCCCCCTCAAATTTTTTTTTAAAAGTTAGCTTTTTGAATTCATTTCTACTCATTCAACACCCATTTCGATCAAATTATAATATCGTCCCTAAATCATTTATTTAATATTAGTACTTGAACACATATATTATGAAAATAACAAAAATATTTTTAAAAGATAAAATAATTAAAATATCCTTATCTCAAAAATTCGGGGTTTATAGTTTGGCTGCAAGGCATATGCACATGAAAAGAAGTGAAACTGGATTCTAGAGCTCAAAAGAGCATTTTTGTTGGATATCCAAATAGTTTTAAAAGATGCAAAGTATGGACAAGGTTTGGCGTTGTTGGCAGAAGTCTTATCAGTAGAGATATTGTAATTTGTTAAGATGAGATGCTGAAAATAAGAGTTAAGGCAGGAGCAAATTCTACAAAAAACAACAAGCAAGATAATGATCAATTGGAGGTAAAGCTTATGAGCAAACTTAAACAGCTAGATAAGCTATCGTCTCAAGATGAGTGCAATAGATCAGAACCAATGAAAGATAAAGAAAAGGAACAAGCTAGATCTAAAGAAAAAGGTTACAACTTTGTTAGAGATAGAGCAAAAAAATTCACCAAGCCACCTATAAGTTATGGTTTTGCTGATATGATTTCCTATGCACTTGTTACTGCCTAGGAACTTAAAAAAACAGTGAGTGTGAAGGAAGCATAAGTAAGGTTTAAGGCAAGATTGGTTGTAAAAGGTTTTACACAAAAAAGAGGGAGTTGATCTCAGTAAAGTCTACTCACCGTGGTAAGGCATACATCCATAAGAGTCCTTGTTAGCTAGCAGTCTATAACATGGAGGTAGAGCAGATAAATGTTAAAATAGCATTCTTGGATGAAACCTTAAAACGGAGATATCCAGGACCCAACAAAAAGCATTTAAAGAGAAAGGGAAGGAAGAGACGGTATGCAAGATTGAGAGATCTCTTTATGAACTCAAACAGTTTCCTAGGCAATAAAACCTCATGTTTTATTTATTTATACTGAAGATTGATTTTCACAGGAGCTTGTATGATAATTGTGTCTACTAGAAGAAGAATAGGGATACAAAAATCATATATCTTCTCATTTATGTAGATAATATATTGATCATAAGCTTGGGTAAAAACTCTTTAGTCGAGTTGAAGGCACAACAGAATGATGAATTCCAAATAAAGGATCTTGGAGCTGTGAAGACGATCCTTGGGATAGAAATAAAGAGAAGCTGATAAACTAATCTCAAGAACTCTATATGAAAAAGTTACTTCAAACATTTAGAATGAGTTAAGTCTATAACAACACCCTTTGCTTCTCATTTCAAATTGTTTAGTAGCCAAAGCCCAAAGACTAACAAAGAACAACAACAAATTAATAGAATCTCATATGCTAGTATAGTTAGAAGTTTAATATACCTCATGGTTTTCTCGAGTCCAGATCTAGGACATGGGGTTAATGTTGTTAGCAGGTTCATAGCAAACCCAAGAAATGATCATTAGAATTCAGTTAAATGGCTTTGACGTATTTGAAGGGAAGGACAACAATTCAGATGAAAGAGCTGTAGGTTTTTTGGACTCAAATTATGCAGCTAATCAAGATAGAAGAAGGTCCCTAAAAGTCTATGTTTTCTCATTGTTTAACTGTGTGGTGAGCTGGAAATCTTCACTGCAACATGTTGTAGCATTGTCTACAAAAGAAGCTGAATACATGGCCTTAACAGAAGCAGTCAAAGAAGGCCTGTGACTCAAAGGTTTGATTGCTGAGTTGGGTATTATACAGGAGTCTATCACCAACTTTTGTGATAGCCAAAGTGCAATACAATTAGCTAAACATCATGTGTATCATGAAAGGATTAAACACATAGATGTAAGATTACATTTTATTAGAGAAATCATTTTCAGAGGAAGGTAAAGGTGAAAAAAGTGCTGACAGATGGACAATCTAGCCAACATTTTAACCAAATCTCTCCCTGGAACTAAACTCAATCATTGTCTGAGTTTGATGAATCTTTTGGATTAAAAGATTAAGTAACAATAGCTGTGAAGAAGTTCAGAAGGATTCTGGCTGAATTGAGAAGTAGAAGAAGATAGATATATGATTTAAGGATCAAGGTAGAGAATGTTGAAGAATGATCCTAAAATCACAGCCATTTAAAAGTCAGATGATCAAGTAATTGAGAGCCAAATTTTGGAAGATTTTAGAGTGTGCATTGCCAACTGGCATCAAGTGTTGGAGCAGGGGATTAAAGTTAGTTGGTTAGTTAAATGAATTAAGGGTATTTTAGTATTTCCAAGAAGGAAGTTAGTTGTTATGTTAAACTGGCTTAAATGCCGAATATTATAACTAACCCAGAGACAAAGTTCTTAACGATTTGTAATCTTGAGAGAGAAGTTTTTTGTTTTCTTTAAATATAATCCTTTCTGTAAATTTTCTGGGGAGATAAATAAGATGTCTTCTTTTTCTGAATTTCTTGTTTTCTGTTTTCAACTTTATTAAGCCAAAAAGTTTAGTTTCTGGAGAGTGTTTGTCTTGGAAGGTTTCTTGGGGTTGATCGTTTCTATTCTTGGAGATTAGAGGTGATTCTTCACAAAAATCGTTTTCATGATTATAATAACATTAAGATCACACCATATCTTTTTTTTATTAAAAATTTATTCTAAAAAATAAAATTTTATCATTTGCTAACAATGGAAGATTAATTGATTTCTATGTTCCCACCTAACAATAAGGAGAAATAACTTGTAGGGAATTATCTTCTATTATTCATAATTATTTATTTGTTGTAACTTGCATTAGGTCAGTCCATCATGAACATTGCTGGATCACAGGCCTAAGTTCAACATATTAAAATTTTAGTAGATAATTTTTGAAATTATTGACACTAATCAATTAGAGACTTACATATTTTTTTTAAAATAAAAATAAATGTTAATTTCACATTAATTAAAAAAAATTATGTATCAAAAAAATTTTAAAATATCAAGCAGGTTTAGATTAGCATTAGCTGCTTTTATTTTATAAATAAAAATTATAGTATTTCAGTAAAAATTGCTTTTTGGCTGTGTATCACAATGGGTGGTATGGTATTACCGGTGGATGGATGTGGACATGTGGTCTTGTTAATTGATGATATCGTTAGTTGTACTATATTATAATCACAATCGTTGATGTGATTTATCTTCATTGTGATTTGATTCATCTTGTTAGTTGTACTTGTACATTTGGAAATGGGCCGCTCCATTTTTTTTACATCCAACCCAAATCATGGACTTCATTCCAACTCCAGAAATTTATAGGTCGGGTATAGATAGATGGATCCAAGTAGATTCCATATTCTTTTTATAGACAATTTGATTCCATTTTAAACACAAACGATTTCGAAAGAACGAAAAATGGAGGGAAATCGTACGAGCTCTCAACATGGCGATTTGCTTCAAAAAATCAGAGGTATTTAGTGGCAACGAAAACAGAAAAAGCACTTTTGATTCGATTTCTCTATACTTTTATCGATTCTTTTAGGTTTCCGTTTTAAAGTTTCTATAAGTATGTTTCTTGCAGATTTCACCAAGTCAATTGTGAAAGACCTAAGCGACGGACGATCACCGTTGATTTCCATCAACCGGTTCAAAAACTACTGCTCAAATCTCGATATAAAATGGTTCGATCATTTTTATGCTCATAATTTCATGATTTATATGCTATTTTCTTAGGTGTTTGCTAGAATTTATTTTAAATAGAATGAAATTTGGGGTGAAATAACTATTAATTGATTTACATGTGTTTGTGAGTTCTCAGTAGCGAACTCTTTTGTGTAAAGTGTTTCTGTAAATCCATTTTTAGCTATTTAGTAACAGAAAAAAAAACAAAAGAAAATCCCTTTTGGAAAAATGCTTTAGTATAATGAGATTTATCTAAAATAAGTGCTTTTTTAAAGCATTTCAACTGCTTTTTCAACAAAAATAAATCCCTCAAAAAGATCACTTCTAAAATCTAAATATATTGCTTATTTATTGTAGTGAGGTACTGTAAGATATATACAATAAGCTAATACAAACTTATTATATTATGAAATACAAACTGATACGATATGGTAATATTGGTTGTTATTGATCCACTAATTTTGTTGCCTAATCTCTCAAAACGTAGAGTTGAGATTCTTTTATTATATTTTTATTTTTTAATTATTATTCACACGTGTGTATTTGCTCAAGTAAAAGCTTAAATCATCAGTGAATCTTGATTGTTATTATTGATTTTATATTTTTATCCAACCAATAATATCATGATATGTGTGTGTGTGTGTGTGTGTTCATCTATTTAATTTTTCCCCGTGCTAAAATAACTTCCAAACACCTCTAACGTGGTTGTGGTTGTTTGTGAATGTGCTTCCACATACTTCTATTGTGTTATGCAGTACCTGCAGCTATGATTCATCGAAAGGGCAGGAAATTCTCACACTTAAGAAGCAATACCATGCCCATAGAATCAGTGAGTTAGGTGTACTAGCATTATGGAGTTTTAGAACTTATTTGATGAAGTCATTGAAAAGCCTTTTGCTGACTAATTACTGTGGGGATCAAATTTTTGTTTGCTCTTGATTGTTTTTTAGATGTTTTGCTCAGGGTACTAATGATTGTGCAACAACTTCTGCAAGAAAACAGACATGGTTCTAAGAGAGATATATATTACATGCATCCATCGTTTTTAGGTGAATCTGTCTAACTTTTAGTTTTAATGTTAACTGTGCTTTTACTATAAGTTACACTTACATTGAATCATTATACAAGTTATTATGTACTGTGGCTTAAAAGCATTATGAAAAAAGCATACTTTGTTATGCTACAATGTTAAACGGTACAAAATAATTATCTTCTGTCTCCTGACATTAATAGCACTTTTGGGGGTATTTTTGTCTAATATTCTGAATTCTTATGAGTTTGTGCTAGTGAAATTTGGTGAAGCGAAGACTTTTGCATGGATCTAATGTCTGCTTCAAGATGTCAAAGTTTTTCTGACGGACATTTAGATTTTAAATTTATTATGGAATGCAGAACAGTCAGTTGTAGACCTCGCAATCAATGACACATGCATCCTTCTCCAGTGCAGCCGCCACAATCTAAATGTGGTAGGTACTTCATTCAGACTTTTCTTTCCTGCCATTCTCTCTGGAAAGGAAATTGGTTAAGGGGGATGTGACCGGCAGACAATGCAATGCCAAACATGGTATGTTTGGCCAAATCTCATCATTGACCAAATATGGAGTTTGATGACAACGATTAAAGTCCTAGGTGTATTATATTTCAATTTGTCATCAATGGTTTGCTGATTTGATATTGAATTCTAACCTTTTCAGATCCACATCAGAAAGGTTCAAAAGCAGTTGTTGCTATTTCAGTAGCTACACCATCTTTTGCAAGAAGATTACCATTATTTAGTAATTTAATTTATTTCTTCTTTTTGTAGGTGTCCGTTGGAAAAGGGTGAGTACTACTTATCGGACAATGTTTCCATATATACATGCCCAATTGCTCATTTCTTGGTTTCTTAAATAAGTTCTAGTGCACGAAAATTGTATGTGAAATTTATTGAGCCATTTCACTTTGCTGTAGATTGGTGATGGGCTGGTTAAGATTCCTGGAAGGTAGAAGGAAATTTGATTGTATTAACAGTCCTAACACTGTAAGCATGAAAGAATGAGATATATGATTTGGTTACATCACAGACCAAATTATAATTGTTTATCTGAATTATTTGCAGGCTTACCCCATTCCTGTTCTGGTCGAGGAAGTCAAAGGCATCCAGAATATCAAGCATCATGATTATTGCAAATGTTGTATTTCAATTCCTGTTACCATTTAATAACAAAAGAAAAAGAAGGGAAAGGAAACTTCAAATGCTTGCACTATATTTATTTAATTATTGGTACCAATTACTTTTTTATTAGTATAAAAGTTTATGAATTGATTGATTTTTTCTTTTTACTGAAATTGTAAATATTGATACTGATGTAATCAATCCTAAGCTTTCAGAAAATTGCTACATGAGCATAACCGTTTGACATGCACCCTTGCTAATGTTGCTTACGAATTATGATCAAGTATACTAAACCACTAAGAGATAAGTGGTCCTTAATTCTTGCTTCTGTGTAGATATTGTTAGTGTTGCCAATCACATACTGGTGGTTGAGAAAGAATCAGGTATGGCCCTTCTTCTTATTGTTTACTGTTATGGGTTCACATAATCTTAGCAGAGAATTTATTCTAGGGTTGCTTTTGTCACCAAACCATTTTTATGTGATTCTTGGGCTTGCAGTGTTCCAGCGTTTAGCAAATGACCAATTCTGTACCCGCAACCGCTGCATTGTTATCACTGTGAGTCCAAATATTGTTCATCCTCTTTTCTTAAAAGCCATTTTTAAGTATCTGCTCTTTCTTTTCTCATACAGGGAAGAGGGTATCCAGATATCTCCACAAGAAGGTAGAAACTCTCTCTTAATATTTGAAAGGAAATAGAGATTCAATGTCTGTGTAGAGCAATTTGCGTAACTCTCGTGCTTTTTTTTTTTTCATCTGCATGTATTTCTGTAAATATGTGCATATCTTCTGCCATCAGGTTTTTACGACTCCTTATCGAGAAGCTAAATTTGGCCACCTATTGCTTGGTAGATTGTGATCCATATGGCTTTGACATCCTTACCACATACCGGTTTGGTTCAATGGTAGGATTTTCATTTGAACAATATGGTATTTCTTTGTTAGCTTTATATTATCTACGTGTAATACGTAGATTATAACAGACTAGCAATTGAAGCCACCAATAATTTTGACTTGAATTTTCATTTTCGTTTTCTCTTATCTTATTATACTCTGTTTTGAAGCAAATGGCCTATGATGCCAAGTTTTTATGCATCCCAGAGTTACATTGGCTTGGGGCTTTTCTCTCGGATGTTGAGAAATATAGTCTTCCTCAGCAGTGTCTCCTTCCCTTGACAGCAGCAGGTGAGACCAAGACAGATGTTAACTCTAGGTTTATTTATTATTATTATTATTATTATTTTTATTATTTTCTCCTATCTAAGCTATGTTTTTATTAATCTAATGCTCTTTTTGCGTGTTTGTGATTGTTCTGAGTTTCTTGGTAGATAAGAGAAAAACTGAAGCCATGTTACTTCGGTGCTATCTGCATAGAGAAGTACCACAGTGGAGGTACAATTCCTTCACAATGTATGATTGCAGCTATTTTCACAATGTACTAATAAATTGTGCCTTCCCATGATAGATCGCAACTAGAGTTGATGCTGCTAAAAGGAGCAAAATTTGAGATTGAAGCATTGTCTGTGCACTCACTTTCATTTTTGTCAGAGGAATACATACCATCAAAGATACAATGTGGATTGCATTTCTAAACTGTTTAATACTTTTAGAGCTTAAGCGACTATGGTAGCAAATGATTGCTAATTTGTGGCATTTGATTCATAAGCAATATGGGAAATATTCCTTCAGAGTTTTACGACATTGTCTCATCGTTCTATGTGACTGATATAGTCCCTGGCCATGAACATAAGTAAGGCAGTATTTGGAAATGGCAAGGTACTTGTATATTTGAAGAATCTCTGATAAAGATTGAAAGACTTGAAATTTATTTTATGGTGTTTTGGAGTACTGTGAATAACAAATGGCATGCTACAATTTTATTTTTTCATCACATCAGGATCCAAAGATAAACTGCAAATCCGCCCCTAAAAGCACAATTACCATGGCCCTTATTAAAAGAAATTAATCATGTGTTGTAACTCAATAAAAAGAAACTGAAAGGGAGGAGGGATTTGGGGAATGAATTTGAGATTGACAGCTCATAGAGTGAAAATTCAAGGGAGTTAGATTTCAAGAACAAATTGGAACCCATATTTTAATGCTACTTTATTATGTTAATCTCACAATACTCTCGTCAGTTTCAAATACCCTTTCATATTTTCTCATAATCTCATCTTTGTCCAAGTCAAACTTCAAGGTCACCGTCAATACTAAATATTCTCTCAGCTTCCATGGAGTCCTCGGAAAAATCAACTATGATTTTTTTTATTTGATGATATTTGATTTTTTATTTAAACTTATTTTTGCTAAGTATTTTTATACTGTTTGTTCTGTATTTCTCTAGTTAAATTAATATATGTGACTTTTATTCTGGAAGGAAAGATCCATTGTGAGATATGCAAAATGAAGGTGATGCAAGTGTTGTGAAATCTCCTTGGCACTTCACCATAACATATTCTCTGATCTTTCACTTTAATAAGATTAATTACTTTATTCATCAATAATCTCAGATACCAGTAAGTGAAAGTGAAATGAAAGAGTAAATAAATAACATGAATAGCCATTCTGCCTTGCCGTTATTTATTTAAAGATTGAATAGTGTGTGCCATGGCGTATTTTGTAATTTTCTTTTAATTTCCTATCAGGAGCTTATTTTATTGCCATAAGCAGGAAATAATAGATAAAATCATTTTACATTGCACAGATCTTACTTCTTTTATTCAATTTTTTAATATATGGTGGTAAGACTAAGGAGTATATCTTGTTTCATGGATGCAGAAAAAGGAACAGTGGAAATTGCAGGTAAAGTAAACTCATATATAGATTTTGAGGGTTCTTGAAAAGAATAGAAAACATGCAGAAGTCTCATTTCTTAAGGTTGATGTTGAAAAATAATTATAACTATTATGCAGAAAATGATTGTGATTATTATTATTAGGACCATGGAAATATCACATATCCCACCTACGGTGTCTTAACCTTACCCAATGCTGAGGCTTGAACTTCCATATTTTTTGAAAACATGCACACAACTCACAATTCTGCCACCACCACCACCGCTACCACTGTTAATACCAGTGCAGCGTCCACCACTGTCACCAGTTAAGTAAATCTTCATCAGTTATGCCACAAGTGGAGGCTGCAACACCAAGAGGGAAAACTGAATGTTGTAGCATAAAGTGAAATATGAGTACTAAACTTCAGTTTAATTTCCCTCTGATTTACTGGTCGGCTGTTTGAAGCGAATAATGCTGATTCTTGGATTAATTGATTCTATGAATATTTCAATGAGTACTATTACGCATTCAAATTCTCTATATACAAATAGATGTCACATTAGTAAATTATTGCCAAATGTCTTAAATTTTCACAAAAGTAAAAGTGAATAAATTATACGGGACATTTGACAGTTATATAACGTTGCTATATCAATTGTTAATAGTGTTTGTATCTTAATGCAAGGTCTCTTGTTTTGAATGTAGTGGTATTGGCGTTGCGTGGCATCTAAATTAAGTGATTTGCATAAACTGGAACAATTAATGAATTTTTATTTTAACTTATGCCAATAAATGCATAAAAATAACGAGAACAATTTTATTTACTCTATGCAAACTTATATATGATTTTTAGCAAGTCAGCAGCGAATTCTAATAATTGAGTGCTAATTTTCTAATGACTATCTATAAGTTTGCAATTTGTAAAATAGAAATGTGAGCTTCTGAGAAAATTTAATGTGATTACAAAGGCATAGGCTCATAAGGAAGCTGATAAGGTTTCCAGCTAGCAGCTTGTTTTGTTTGGTGTAGAAAGGTTCATTTCATGAGGTGTGGAAATGGCTTATAAAAACAATTAATGCAACAAGTTTTGTCTTGTCCTTTTCAAACCAAATTGAATGGCCCATAACTTTAGCAAGAAGCTTTATATTACAGTTCACGAATTTATGAAATTGGATTTAACTAGTCAATCAAAGACATCTGCTTCTTGTTTGCTACACTTACAGAATAAATGGGGATAATTAGCAAATAATATCACCGCTCATCTTTTCTTTTTCTTTGTCATTCTTCCTGAATGTATGAAACAGATGGTGGCGGTGGTGGTTGCCACATTCTTATTGGCCAAAACTACAAGCAATAAAATCAATAATTTCAAATTGGGTTTTCATAAGTTTTTATTTTGTGAGTGAATTCATTTCTTGCTTGAGTTGTGTGTGAAATCACATCATGGTTTTGGCCCGATGGTGCCATAAATTCCATATGTACTTTCATCAGAGCAAATTTTTTTTCTTCTTTTTAATCTGAACTTGTTGATTTCTGCATGGCAGCATTTACTGAAAATCTTGAATTGTTATATAACCTGAACGCATTGGTGGTGTAGATTCTGGGAAGAGATGTGAGACTATCTAGGCACAGTATTTTACTTGTGGATCGTATCATATAAAAGTTGCAAGACCTTGTTAATTAAAACCCTTAAATGGTTGATGTTGGCGGTTCTGCTCAGAATTATTGTTGCTCATAATATAGATATGATTCTGGTGAGGATAAATTTCCGTAGGCTATTCTGTTTGTTAGCACAATGAACTCTTGCTTTCTAAGTTACAGAATTTTTGGTGAATTATTTGAATGCTGAAGTGATATACGTAGGCTTCTATAGGCTAGCTTCTATTGATTACTCGGATACCCCACCTCATAATTTGATTGAATACGTTACAATGCATTATTTGATATCAGGATTTAGACAACCTTAGTTTGCAGTCTTAGGTGTATCTCTTTCCCTCATTATTAGGTTTGGATTCAACAAAAATGATTTCAATTCAGCCGACTGATTTGACACTCATCCTATCACTCATCCGACGCATGGACACCTGAGCTGTGAATCCGGGATTGCGGATTTTATCATCCCGCAGTCTCTAATCTCTAAACTAATTGGTGCCATTTTTACAACCTCAATTTCACATTTTTATTAATTTCAGCCATTTTAAAATTTTCTTTTTTGAAGATTTTTATTTTTAACCGGAAACTTTGCCTTAATTTCGTTGTATAAAAGGTTTTATCAACCCTAAACATGTCATTCTCTACTATTCATTCATCTATCCATTTTTTTTTTTTTGAGAAAGATTTATTATCTGTTTTTATGATTTGAAGTGTCGTTCATTGTATGAATATTTTTCCATGGAGAGTTACGGCATCAAATTAATCGACGTGCCAAAATAGAGTGAACCAAAATGTTTCATTCAACGTGAAATTGATTTCACTTTGAAGATAGGGGATCCTATTTTAATTAGAATAAGAAGAAGCTGCTTTGCTTGATGTAATCCACATACAACACAAATATGAAAACGAAAGGTCTTCAGTTTATAACCACATAGTGCAAAGAGCCCATGGATTCTTCTGCCATCTGTATTTGCATTTATCTATATATATGCCAATATCCATCTCTTTCAGTATCAGCCATAAGAATATATTTTATGTGTCATTTTGCTATAACAACATTATTATCAACATTTTAACTTATAATGTTTTCTCTTTGATTAGATTTTTGGGATAATAGACATATTAGTAGGACTTACTAGCTATGCGTTTGTGCTTGTCCATTTTCAAAGTACTTCTAACGTACTGTGAGTCTCTAAGATTAATTAAGAGAGATTTACAAAAATACTTGATCATCTCTTGTATAAAACAATCTGCAAACAGTGATTCCATTTCTATTAACTCAATGAAGATTTTCCATGTGTAAGGCTGATGGTGTTGAAAAAGGAGCACAACATCAATCTTGTTAATTGGCATGTTCTTAGTACTTGGCAGAATTTTATTGCCAGGTTAAGAGAGAAGAAGAAATAAAATCAGTCACATCTAATTTTTATTTGTTCCCCACAATATACATATGCGGATGTACAGGGTTTGGTATAGATACAAAAAGCACGTGTAAAGTCAAATCTCATCAGGATCGCATTGATATACATATAAATCCATCTAAAATATATGTACATATCTCTTAGCTTGTATGTTTTTTCTGTACAAATATTCTATGAGCTAAAACGCAGCCATGGAGGAATCACCTGTCCAAACAACCATTCAGTGATTGATAGGAAGAAATGACTTTAAAATTACAATATCTCAATTACAAGTATAATTTTAATTAAATTATTCAACCTTAAAATTGAAATGTACTCTTCAATGAAAATTACTCAACTTTAAAATTATTAATCGCGTTGAAACTATGAATCCAACAAGAATGAGTTGCACTATATATGAATATGATTATGATTATGATAATCACCAACTACCACACCAAACAATATTAATTATCTGAAACCTTCAACAAGCCGTGATCTACACAACAAGCTTACTTAGCCGACCAAATCACCTGGTTCTATAGCAACATCATTACATGGTTCGTTTTGCTTCCCACTTCTTTTGGTTGCCCAACTCGACGGGGAAATATTTCTAGGGTTGAAATTTTAAGCACTCAAAAGTTTACAAAAAAATAAAAAGGTTAAATAATAAAGTCTTATGATAAAATTATATAATTTAATAATAATTTACTAAAATTAATTCTTTTCTAATGGTCGATACCATCAATTGAAATTATTACTTAATGTTGCAAGATAATATCATAGGTTATCTTTCCTAAAAATTTCATTAAATTATTTTTTTATTATTATCGCTTTTGGGATAAAGTTTTTATATCAACCCTTCTTATTCATTTACTATTTTTTTTTCTAATTTAGTTTAAGTCACCTCTATGCTCGATTTATTTAAAATAATGATTAATAATATATTACGTTAATGACAGATTTTCTCTAAATTAAATTAATTAAAATGACATGATTTTTAAGTAACAGCAAAGCAATCAACTGTTTTCTTTGATTTTTAAGATACATAAATAATTTAACACTCATTATCGATGGACCTATGTATGTCTACTAAAAAGATAACAAGACATAAATAATGTTGAATGATAGAAGAGGAATGGCTATTCAACCACTTTTATTAAATATACTCTCTATCATAAAAGATTAAGCTAATTGAAAAGACTTTGGAAAATAATAGCCAGGAACCACACCTACCAAGGAGTATTAGTAGACACTAAACAGCATTATTATTCTATATCATGGTTTTTATCATTATAATTTATAATTTAATTAGGATCAGTAAGTAACATCTGATTGGATGACTGGATGACTTTGTCAATCAGATTTTTAATGTCAAAATCTTGACTTAAGCTTACCCAATTCACTACTTTATGTTTTGTTTTTCCTATCTTTTTTAAAAAATAATATTTACAGTAGCTTTCTGCAAAATTATATAGCCTGGGCTATCAAAGAAAATGAAAATTGTTGCCTAATATAAAATCAGTTATTGTTTTACACATTATTTATGGCCAATATGGAAAGTTCATTTTTTTGGTTTGAATGTTAACATATGTATAAGCTATGTCGATTATATACAATAATTGAAAAGTTCATGCAATTCATGCAACAAAATATAAACATAAAACTTAGAGATAAAACAACCAACAAATATATAATTAGACATATAAATGCAATCAGATCCTTGAAATAAGAGGGGGGAAAAGGTAATCGAAATCTCTAGCTATGTATATAACTTAAAAGGCATATGATACAAAATATAGAAAATAAAAAAAAAATGAAAACAAAAATTATTATTCACTAAAATTACAACAGAAACTAGTACTATAGCTAGATTAATTAATTTTACAGAATATTATGAAGATGTTGATGTGTTGGACGTTCTTTTCTAAACCATGATTAGTTGCTGTCGAGCTTCAATCCTTAATTCTTCTTTCATTTTCCGGATGAAATCATCAAATTTTTTGTTTAACTCCTCTGTACTCAACATCCCGTTTCCTTCGTCTTCCTCCTCCTCCCCGTCTTCTATTTTTTCTCTTGTTTCAGCTTCTGCTATGAAAAAACTACCTTCTTGAGGCTCTTCATTTCCATCAAGAACATCTTCTTCGTTCTGTTGTTCTTCCCCTATTTCCTCTCTGAGTTTTTCAGTTTCTGTTTCCATTACTTCTTGACTCTTGTCCTCAGAGTTTTCTCTTCCCTCCATGATATTTTGATGTGTCTCGGTACTTAACACCTCAGCTTTCTTCTCGAACAGTGGCAGTTGATCTGCTGTTTCCATCATCACTGGGGACTGTGAATCTTCTTCATAATTCTTGAAAGACGCATGGTCTGTAAGGTTATACTTGGATGATGATGATGATGATGATGACGAAAATAAACCAGAGTATTTTGCAAGAAAAACTAAAAGTCCATTGCAAAGGAGGAATGTGCAGTTCTTGTCTAAGGTATGGCTGAACAATTTCACAGGTAAAGTAGAGAAGTAAAATTTGAAATAATGGAGACAAGAGTGCGAAGCTGGATGGGAAAATAAAATGGAAAACACAGAAACTGAAAATATCAATTTGGTAATAACCCTTGTCAAATACTGAGATTTTATAAACTGGCTCAAGTTCAAGGTCTTCTGTTTTTGGAAGGAGTATTCATGAGTTTGATCCATGATTTCTTTATTTTTTCTTCTTCTTCTTGGCTATTCTGAGAAGGAAGCTGATGGGGCATAAGTTGAAGAGTATTAAATCAAACTCGTGAGTTGGGGTATGTAAACGAAGAAACCATGAACATTCTTATATAGGGAGAGCGACTGATGAAACTATATGGTGTGCGAATGAGTTTACAAAAATAACCTTACTATTTTGCACTTAATTTTTAGAGACATGGATAGCTAAAATAATTTTATTTTAAATTTTAAAAATTGCCCTCATGATCAAGAGAGATTTTTGACATAAAAATAAAATAAACACAAGTTTTTTTTTACATATTTATTTACACTTTTTTTCACCCATTTTTTCTTCCAATTTTTGCATTGGAGGTTTCCTAAATATATGTTTTTTAAAAATTACAAGATAATTCATATGATTCATGTATATCTTTTCCTTTTAATTAATGTAGTTCAAAGCAACCCAACTACTCTTGAGACTTGTACGATAAAGGTTGGTTCCCATTTGGAGGAGTTATTCCATTTTACTTCATCCATTTAGAACTTTCTAGTTGTCCTCACCAATTCCATTAGGTAAGAGTTATCTTCACATTTACCAATTTGAGGTTGACTGATTATTTTTTGGCTACATGATTGATAGACTGGTGGCATTCTCTTAGTAGCTTGGGACCAAACTCTCCTGGCAGAAAAAGATAGGTCTATTTTCAAAAACTTCACTCTATGAATGAATTCATATACATACATACATGTTGGCACACATTTAGATAAGTACAAATTAGTTCCAATGATTTGTGGATGAAGAAGAGTCATAATCTTCCATATACAAAATACACTGTAGCTATTTTTGCTTTTAGGGTTTCTAGTTGGAATGGATTAGAAAAAAGGAGAGTTGATATGTGCTTTAATTTGGTTTGGGAGTTTGGATTTAGTGCATTGGCAATTGACAATAATCTTAATCAAAATTGCTTTTATCTTATCTTTATGTAAGATTGCTACCAAAGTTTAGCTTAATTACAGTAACTCTTGTATATATAATTCTAGGAGGAACAACTTTGATGCACATATATAGTGGGGTTTCTATAAGAATTTTTAAAATAATTCTATTCTTACATATTGGTGGAGAAACAATTTTATAATATAAGGAACACCCAAATGTATCATCTTGTTAATTACAAACTTAATCAATAATGGAGTGATTGTTATGTCATATGTATATCATTTGTCTCATGTCAAAGAAAGAATGTATACAAGTTGCTTACTTTCATCTTATATCATGATTTTCTTCTTTCATTAAAGCATCTTCTACCATTGTTTACACCATTTTCATTGCACCACCCAATTGAAGTCTTTAACAGTGAATAGACATCCTGAAGATTCTTTTCTTCCAATCTAATCCATGCTAAGACAAACAAGACTAAAAAACAAGACAGCATGAATATTCTCATTATAATTAAGCAAAAGGCAAAAGAATAACAACCACTTTTTCTTCACCAGAAATGAAATCGAACCCACCAAAATTATATCAATCAGCTATATTTACCAGAAAAATAATGCTACTTACCAAATGATACTGTGTACATAATTACCACATACGCATATATATCTTTATATAATTGTATTCTCCAGTTTTCATGATGTGAAGAAGAGGACTACGTGTTTAGCTTCTGAAAATGATTTTGACACTTTACTTTATTTTCATTTTAATTTTAATTTTCCATGATTCCATCTCTCAATTCCAACTTTTTGATTTTATTGGGTTGGGTTGAGCCACAACCTGAAAGTAATAGTATTTTTTTCTTTTCTTTTGCCCTATCATAAACTTTATACTAAAGTTTTTATTCAAATACTCTTTGCAGCTGAAAAATGGAATCAATTACTTTCAAATATTTCTGGTCTCCTTTGAGTAGGGATCCAGAGACGTATATTATTGATCTAGAAAATATGGATCCAGAGACGTATATTATTTATCTAGAAAATACGGATTTCCTTAATGAATTCAATCATAAATTTTATATAATTGAAACTTTTGATATTATTTTCAAATGTTGAATTCAATCATAAACTTTTGTCTGTACTGTTAGCTCAATTAATTTAAATGGTATTGATAGGCTTGAATTTTAGAACAGTGATTCATTCGTTGGTTGTCAATGGACCACAAGTTCAAAATCAATAATGAAGCAATTTGCCTAATTTTTGGATTGCTTAAATGCATAGAGGAAAACAGGAAACAGAAATTTAGAGGATGTTTCATAATTTTTATCTTTCAGGAGGCAGAATAGATAATAATACTTCAGAAATTGAATCCTGGCTTGAAATTTGTTAGCTGTATCGTTAATCTTGTTAAAAATATTGCAGAATATAGGGGATGGGCTAGGTTAGGATGCAGGGGAGGTGTTGATATAACATAGACAAGGATCATGTTCATGTTATAGGTCAACTTGGTCATCTGATTGTTTATTGTTATAAGTTATTTACTATGAATTTATCTTATTATTTGTTCTAAGCTTGTTATTGTATTAATATTTATAGGGGTAAATGAAAGTTAATTGGGTCTTATTTATTCAAAATATAGAAAGAACGAAAAGATATACACTCTTATATAATTAATTGAATCCTTAGTATTTTCTCTACAAACAGCCATCCTAGCTAGTACATATTTCTCATGAGTTACAAAACTTCCAGAACATGCACTTGGAGACTCTATTACAGCTGATGAAGCCGGAGGAAAGCTCCCATAGCAAAATTCCCTTTTCTGCTCTCTCTTTCCCTGGAACCTGAGTCCATAGTCTTTTAAAAGCAAGCCCAGCTTCCATTCTTCCATCTTCTCTTAATCTGATTTTTTGTACCTCGGATAATGAAGCATCATTTGGATAATCTTCTTTCTTCATCTCGGAAACTTGTTCCTTTGGGTCCTTTAAACCTTTCAGATTCTGCAATGAAACATTGTCTGTGTGACCGAAAACCTGAGTAAGTGAAAGCAACCATTTCAATGCCATATGTTTTCTTTACCAAAAAAGATACAAACAAAACACGAGGGGAAGCAAAAATCTTCACTTTGTATAAATAGTCGAGTTGGGCATTGCCAGTAAGTAATATATAGCAATGAAGGTACATGGGTTGATTTATTTTTCAGAAAAATATCTGAGTAAGAGGTTTTTCAACGATGGATCTGTCTGTAAATTTCGAGAATGATGGGTAACCGAACACATTATTCTAGTAGTTGTGATTCGTTTTTGTTCTTTTAAAATCACCCAAAGAAATAAATAAATCTATTAATAATTTCACATTAATATCAGATAAATAATTTACTGCATTTCAATTCCTAATTTATGGTATTTAAATTAAAGTGACAACAATGTGATAAGGACTCAAAATAATACCATTTCTCTACGCAAATATCTTCATCTTCCTATGGATAAAAATTGAAAGAACAATGCGAAGATAATAAAATCTTTTCTTTCCATCCCATGGAGATGAGCTGTGGGAAATATTCATGTCATGATCTTCGTTTGTGTCAAACATAAAGCGTATGAAAAAGAATAAGAAAAAACATATTTTCAATCCCTTGCCGTCCATCTTGATGCAACCCATGAAAAGTGAACAACACCTATAGATTTCGTACCAACAAAGCCCAATCGTTTTCAATTATAATGGGCCAAATCAAATGAGTTTCAAGCTTTGTGTGAGGAGCTATAATTGGCCCGGTTCATGGTAGGATAAAAAGGCAAATTTTTTCATCTTCCTGGTTTTTTTTATAAATTTTTTGAAAGATAAAAAAATGGTTGATTTCTCAATAGAGTAATATAAAAAAATTTAAGTTGTATTTTAAATGGTGTTACAATTTTCATTAATTAAATAAATATTAAGATAGAGCGATTAATTATTTTGAAATTTGTAAACTTTAATAGAAATCACAATGTTACTTGAAATATATACAACGTAAAAATAATTAATTAGTATCTTTAATATTATTATTTTAAGTATCGCCAAGATTTGCTCTCAATATATATAATGGGATGTAATAATATATGGCGATTATCACATATTTTTGTTTAGCAATTTATTTTTCATATATAAAGGGGTAGAATTAAATAATATCGTTTTGATTGTTAGTTGATTTTGTTAAATTGT
>JAVXUL010000008.1:7549174-7563562 GCA_035590515.1 Trichilia minutiflora | reverse complement strand
ACAAAGTGGCGTCGGGACGAGGGAGCCTGAGTAAGGAACGACTTCTGAAAGGTTTCTAGGATGACAGGGATGAACCGAATCCCACATCGGAACGGGAGAGAAAGCTACTGGGCTATATATGTAGAGTTGGAACCAAGTTATCAACAAAACCTTTTGGGATGGGTGGTGGTTTATTCCCAAGAACTATGCAACTAAGCGTACTTAATTGAGAGTAGTAACAAGATGGGTGATCTCTTAGAAAGTTCTCAGGATAACCCATTACCAAGAACAAAATCGTGAAACCCCAAGGATTGGACCAATGTGAATAATATTGTTGACAGATTTAGATCAAGTGTTACAAGTTGCACCAATTTTAATATT
This sequence comes from Trichilia minutiflora, assembly GCA_035590515.1. Classification (NCBI taxonomy): domain Eukaryota; kingdom Viridiplantae; phylum Streptophyta; class Magnoliopsida; order Sapindales; family Meliaceae; genus Trichilia; species Trichilia minutiflora. The sequence goes on along the minus strand of JAVXUL010000008.1, from coordinate 7,563,202 downwards.
ATAACTTTCCATTTACGGTTTTGAATATACATCCATAAAAATTATAAAATCATTTGACTTATTAACTTATCATGAATTGCCTTTACTATATCTATTTTAATTTAATTTTTATCTACTAACAATTTTTCATTAGAATTTTCAGTTAAAATGTCATGGCACAAATCTAAGATTTTTTTTGATAAAATACACTTTTAGAATTAATAATAGTTTTAACATATAATATATAAATTGAATTATAATAGGTTAAATTATATTCTTATAACAGTGTATTGACTAAAATATTTTTATCGAGTTTAGTGTTGTTTATAAAATTAGAGATGATGTCATATTTCTTGTTTACTATTCCATCCACACAGCTAAGATCATCATTAAGTAGCCTCTCATTACAATCTTCAATCTAACATTAATCTTAGGTTCTTCTGATAAACTACGCATTTCAACATGATTTTTTACTTCTCTCGGTTTATAATTGGGAATATTTAAAAACTGCTCATAATATCATGCTTTCATTTATTTATACTATGATCTTGCAAATATCATATTTTTAAAAAATATGATAACATATATCATTTACATAACTCTCAATTAAAATCTTTACCTAATATTTCTTCTCATAAATAATAATTTATTTATAAGAATCATAAATTATGAATCAAATTCATATGGATATAATTTTTTTTTTTAGATTCGATATTATTACAATGTTTATCGTAAATTCTATCTCTAATCTTGAAAAGTGAGTTTTGTTGATATGAAACAATACCAAAATTGATTTTTCAAACAGTTGATCACGGGCAAAATTATTGACACTCTTTTGTCAATTCTAATTAGCCCCTTATCAAAGTAACCCTTTCATACAGTCGACTATAATCTAAAATGCTGAACTCTATACTATTAACTTTACTTTGATTCGTGGTTAAGATAACAATACATTTTAAAGACGATGAGTTTCTTATGTATTTTAAGATATGTTAAGATAACGATATATCATTGAGAAGGTTCACATCTCCTCGTCTATATAACTGAAATAGTTATTTTTTTATTTTTTTTAGTAGAAAATATAGTATTATAAAAAATGAGTAATGCTCTGATATCAAATTGAAATAGTAAAAATTTAACATTATAGTCTTATAGATTAATTTTAAGTTATTCTTAAAATTTAGATACGTAATTTAGAAAGAAAATAACATTGAATTTTTAAAAACTCTGTTTCTTAGGATTTAAACATCTAATTTGTAATAAAATATAAAGTTAAATTAAATGTTTTAGTATTTTATTTATAATAAAAAAATAAAATTTAACTAAATTAAATATTATCCTCAAATCTTAAAAATAAAGTAAAATAAAATTAACCCTTCCCTTTTATGCAAATCTTTGCTCTCGTATTTTTTCCGAAGCCAAATATCATGATTTGGAACAAAATTCACTCGATACTTATTTTTGGTTTTTCCATTATCAGTTTTTGCTTTAGCTCCTGCGTAATTTTCTTTCATCTACATGTATTTCTGTAAATTCGTGCAGATCTTCTGCCATCAGGTTTTTTCGGCTCCTTATTGACAAGCTAGGTTTGCCCACCCATAGCTTGGTAGATTGTGATCCGTATGGCTTTGACATCCTTACCACATACCGGTTTGGTTCAATGGTAGGATTTCCATTTGAACACTATGTGATTTCTTTGTTAGCTTTGTATTATCTACCTGTAATAGGTATATTATAACTGACTACAAGTGAGGCCACCAATACTATTGACTGGGATTTTCGTTTTCTCTTACTTTATTATACTATTGAGGCAGGTGTTAACTAAGGTCGTTCCAAGAGAGATTTATTTATTATTTTTTTCTCTTATCTAATCAATGCTTATTAAACTAATGCCTTTTTGCGTGTTTATGATTGTTTTGAGTTTCTTGGTAGATAAGAGAAAAACTGAAGCCATGTTACTCCGTAGCTACCTGCATAGAGAATTACCACAGTGGAGGTACATTTCCTTCGCAATGTATGATATCATGCTGCTATTTTCACAACGTACTAATAAGTTGTGCCTTCCCACGATAGATTGCAACCAGAGTTGATGCCGCTAAAAGGAGCGAAATTTGAGATTGAAGCATTATCTATGCACTCACTTTCCGAGGAATACATACCGTCTAATATTCAAGGTGGATTGCATTTCTAAATTGTTTAATACTTTTAGAGCTTAAGCGACTATGGTAGCAAATGATTGCTAATATTTGGCATTTGATGTATAAGTGGTATAGGAAATATTCCTTCAGAGTTTTAGGACATTGTCTCATCGTTCTCTGTGACTGAGATGGTTCCTGGCCCTGAATGTAAGTAAGGCAGTGTTTGGAAATGACATGGTACTTGTATATTTGGAGAATCTCAGATAAACATTGAAAGAAGAATTAACTCTATTCTGTAAAAAGTTTTAAGAAGTTCCATATTTAGTATCTTCTTTTGTTGACGGTTACAATTTAATTTATGGTATTTTGGAGTACCGGGAATAACAAACGGCATGCTAAAATTTTTATTTTTTCACCACATTAGGATTCAAAGAAACTACTAAAAGTACAATTGCCTTCGCCCTTATTAAAAGAAATTAATCATGTGTTTTAACTCAATAAAATGAAACTAAAAGAGAGCAGGGATTTGGGGAATGAATTTGAGATTTGACAGCTCATAAGAGTGAAAATTTAAGGAAACTAGATTTCAAGAACGAATTGGAACCCATATTTTAATGCTTACATTATTGTGTTAATCTCAACATACTCTCACGAGTTTCAAAACCCTTCTGTATTTTCTCGTAATCTCATTTTCATCCTAGTCAAACTTCAAGGCCACCAGTAACAGTAAATATTCTCATAGTTTCCATGGAGTCCTGGGAAAAAATAGTCACAACTATGGTCTTTCTATACGATCGTATTTGATTTTTCATTTAAACTTATTTTTGCTAAGTATTTTTATATTGTTTATTCTCAATTTCTCAAGTTGAATTATTATATGCAGTTGTGTTTCGAAAGGAAACATCCATTGTGAGATATGTAAAATGAAGGTGATGCAAGTTTTGCGAAATCTCCTTCACACTTCACCATAACGTATTATCTGTTGGGTCTGTTCTTTCATTTTAATAAGGTTAATTACTTTATTCATCAATAATCTCAAATACCAGTCACCGACTGTGAAATGAAAGAGTAAATAGATAACATGATTCGCCATTTTGCCTTGAAAGATTTGAGTAGAATGTGGCGTTTTTTTTTTTTTAAATTTACTATCAGGAGCTTATTTTACTGCCATAAGCCTGAAATAATAGATAACATCGTTTGACATTGCACTGATCTTATTTATTTTATTTAATTTTAGTTTATGGTGGTAAAACTTCAGGAGTATCTTTTGTAGATGCAGAAAATGGAAGAGTAGAAATTGCAGGTAAAGTAAATCCATATATATTTTGAGGGTTCTTGAAAAGAACAGAAAACATGCAGAAGTCTCATTTCTTAAGGTTGATGGTGAAAATTGAGGAAAATAATCGTAACTATTATGTAGAAAATTATTATGATTATTATTATTAGGACCATGGATATATCCCACCTATGGTGTCTTAACCTTATCGAATGCTGAGGCTTGAACTTTCTCATTTTTTGAAACATTCATACTTGACACAACTCATACCTCCGCCACTAACACCACCACTGCTAATACAATGCAGCGTCTGCCACTGTCATCAGTTAATAACACTTCATAAGTTATGGAGCTAATGGAGGCTGCACCTTCAAGAGAGAAACCTGAATGTTGTAGCATGATATGAAATATGGTAAAACCTTCAGTTTAATTTTCCCTCTTTGATTTACTGGTTGGCTGTTTGAAGCAAATAACGTTGATACTTGGATTAATTGATTCTGTGTATATTTCAATGAGTACTATTACATACACAAACTCTCTATATACAAACTGATGTCACTTGGGTATGTTATTGCTAGATGTTGTATATTTTCGCAAAAGCAATAGTGAATAAATTAAATGGGACATTTGACAGTTATATAGCATTGTTATATCAATTTTTAAGAGTTCACATTCTAATGTTTTTTTACAACTCAACTTTTCTTCTTCCTTGATTTTTATCATAATGGAAGGTCTCCTGTTTTGAAGTTAGTGGTATTGGCATAGCATGGCATCTGAATCAAGTGATTTGTATAAAATGGAACATTGAATTCCTATTTTAATTTCTGCCAATAAATGCATAAAAATAATGATAACATGATTACCTTTAATTTTATTTACTCTATGCAAACTTGTATATGATTTTTAGCAACTCAGCGGTGATAATTGAGTGCTGATTTTCTAATGACTATCTTTAAATTTTCATTTTGTGAAATACAAATGTCAGCTTCTAAGAAAATTTTGTGATCATAAAGGCATAAGTTCATAATGAAGCTGATAAAGTATCCAGCTAGCAGCTTGCGTTGTTTGGTGTAGAGAGGTTCATTTCATGAGGTGGAAATGGTTTATTCAATTCTAATGGACATGTGTCCATGGCTTATGAAAACAATTAAATGAAACAAGTCTTGTCTTGTCTTTTTTAAACCAAGTTAAAGGGGCCATAACTTTATCGGCAAGCCTTATATTACAGCTCAGGAATTTATGAAATTGGATTTACCTGGTCAATCAAGACCATCTGCTTCTTGCTCGCTACACCTGCAAAATAAATGATGATCATTAGCAAATAATATTAACGCTCGTCTTTTTTCTTTTTTTTTTCATTCTTCATGAATGTATGAAATAGATTGTCATTGTTGTTTTTGCCACATTCTTATTGGACAAAACCATAATTATACCGAGTATTCATATGGTTTTATTTTGGGAATGAATTAATATCTTGCTTGAGTTATGTGTGAAATCACATCAAAGTTTTGGCCTGATGCTGCCATCAATTCCAGATGTGCTTTCATCAGTACAATTTGTTTTTCATTTTCATTTTTTTATCTGAACTTGTTGATTTCTTTATGGCAGCGTTTACTGGAAATCCTGAATTGATATAACCTGAGTGCATTTATGGTACAGATTCTGGGAAGCGATGTGAGACTATCTAGGCACAGTATTTTACTTGTGGTTCATATCATATGAAAGTTGCAAGACCTTGTTAATTATAGCCCTCCAACGGTGTTCAGAATTATTGTTGCTCGTAAGATGATATGATTCTGGTGAGTATAAATTTCTGTATGCTTTTCCGTTTGCTAGCACAATGAATTCTCGCTTTCTAAATTACAGATTTTTTGGTCAATTATTGGAATCCTGAAGTGATATATTTAGATTTCTGTGGGCCATTTTTTATTGATCGCTCAAATATCCCATATCCCACCTTATAATTTGATCATGCACAATTCATTTTTTGATATTAGGATTTGGACAACCTTAGCCTTTGTTTGCACTCTTAGGTGTGTCTCTTTCTCTCATTATTAAGTTTGGATTCAACCAAAATGATTTTAATTTAGGAGAATGATTTGACACACTCATCCTATCATTCATCTGACACATGGACACTAGCCATGAATCCGGGATTGCAGATTTTATCATCCTGCAATCTCTTAATCTAATTAGTGCCATTTTTACAACCTCAAATTCATATTTATAGTCATTTTATCCATTTTCAAGTTTTCTTGTTTGATGATTTTTATTTTTGAACAGAAAGCTTTAGGTTTTGTCAATGCTAGACATGTTATTCTCTATTATTCATTCGCCTATCTTTTTCTTTGAGAGATTTATTATCTGTTTTTATATATGTTTTGGTTATTTAATATAGCGTTGATCATTATATGAATATTTTTCCTTGGTGAGTTATGACTTTAAGTTCATTGATGTGTCAAAATAGAGTGAATCAAACGTGTTTCATTCAATGTGAAATTGATTTCACTTTGAAGAAAAGGACCCCCTTTCAATTAGAAGAAGAAGGACCTGCTTTGGTTGATGTAAATCCACATATAAGACAAAGGTGAAAAGGAAAGCTCTTCAGTTTATAACCACATAATTGTCAAGAGCTCACGGATTCTTCTGCCACCTGTATTTCCATCTCTTTCGGTATCAGCCATAAGAATATATTTTATTTGTCATTTTGGTGTAACAACATTATTGTCAACCTTTTAACTTATAATGTTTTCTTCTTTGATTATATCTATGAGACAATATATATACATATTAGTAGGACTTATTATGTGTTAGTGCTTATCCATTTTCAAAGTACTTGTAATGTACTGTGAGTGTCTAGATTATTCTATTCAATATATCAGTAGTGTGTTTTTCTAAGAGAAATTTGCAAATATTGTTTAATTTGGAGATTGATCCTCTCTTATACCAAGAATTGAAAACAGAGATTCCATTTCTATTTACTCAATGAAGAAGAGTTTTCATGTGTGTGGTTGATGGGTTGACAAAGAAGAAGAACATCAGTTTTGTGTGTGTTGTGGTACGAATTAATACGTATTGTGAGATATTTGTATCTATATTTATATTTGTCATCTATTTTAATATTCGTGTTCGTATTTATATCTGAGTTTTTAATTTGAATCTGGATCCGAATAATATTCATTAGTTAAAGAATATTTGCAAATATCCATGAATAATTTTTTATTTAAATCACTAAAAAAAATTATTTATAACCTAATGATACAAATACTAAATGACAATAAATAATAGTGAAATTTCATATAAAATTAAAAAAAAATACATAAAAAAATCCCAAAATTTCGTAATAAAAATATTATAAATTATATAAAAGCGTCATAAATGTAATAAGAATACTCTTATTACACTTCTTCAAAGCTTCAACATCTTTTTTTTTTCTGTTTAATATTTTTAAGTAGAAAAAAAAATTAATTAATTAATATAAAAGTAAAATATTAATTATAATTTTAAAAAAATACATTATAAAAAATAAAATATTATCCTAATATTATAACTATTATTTTTATTTATTTTAAAATTATTATAAGTTTTTTCTTTTTTATCAATTTTTTAATTTTATATTTTATATTTTTATTTTTTTATATACAAAAAAATGTTCTACACTCAATTATTATCGAGACGTCCAATCGAGTACAGGATTAACTCATCCCCTAAAAACGAAATCTCACGGATCATCTGATAGTTCGTCCTAAATCACAAGATACGTACATAAAAATTATATATAATTATATACAATGATATTAAGTATAGGATAAAATCTTTGTCTTAATCGCTTGCACTTTAATAAAAAAAAATTGGGAGATGAAAATTGAATCAGAACCTTAAGGTCCACGGGCAAATATTCATATATCAAAAATATATTTGTGTTCATATTTATATCCTCCAAAAAAAATATAAAATTATAATCATATTCAATTTAGATATTAATTTTATAATATTTTATTAGTTCTTTTTAATGGAATACGATAGACGCCGTCTCTAGCGTGTAGTTTGTACTTGGCAGAATTTGGTAGGTTCATGGAAAAAAAAAAAAAAATCAAATCTATTTTTATTTTTGTGTGTGTGAATGTACAAGCTTTTGTGTGGATTAGAAAAACAATATCCGCGCGTGAAGTGACATCTCATCAAGATCATATTGATACACATGTACATCTCATCAGGATCTTCTGTTCTGTACAAATATTCTGAGTTAAAAAATATCCATAAATAAATAACCTGTGCAAAATTTTTGAATATATTTAAATAATTGACTTTTATTTAATTTTAAAATTAAATTAAAAAAAATAATTTATTAATATCAATGTTTAGCATAATTTATTCATATTTTAAATAACATTTAAAAATTTTTATTTTTATTTTGTTATATAGTTATAGAATTTTTAATACGAAATACACCTTTAATGATTAAAAAAGAAATGAATATAAAATTATTAATCCCTCTATATTCTCAATTAAGTTTAATTAAATTATTCAACAGTAAATTAAAATCTACTCTTCAATTTAAATTATTCAACCTTAAAATTATTGATGATTTTGCTAAATAGTATTCGTAGAGCATTGGTTAAGAATTTTTTATTTATTATTTATAATAATTTTTTATATTTAATATAATAAGTGTCTTTTATCCATTAAAAATTATAATTTTTTAAATATATATAATAGCTTTAACTAGTGCCTTAATAGCACTGTTTAACAAAATTCAATTATTAATCTCTTGAAACTATGAATCCAACAAGAATGTGTTGCATTATTTATGATTACGATAATCACCAACTAATTAATAAAACCAAACCTAACACCATTAATTATCAAAAGCTTTGAGCAAGCCATGATCTAACAAGGTTGCTTAGCCGACCAAATACTTATTTCTTTAACAACATCATTAGTCATTACATTTTTTTTTAATCTGAAACCTCTCATACTTAGTTATTATTACGATATTCAACCACACACAATGATAGTTATTTACTCCCACAAAATCCGTAAGTCACATAATCCTTATCTTAATCATTATATGTATGTTCAGGGATCACTCATAATAATATCGAACACATAAAATATTAGTCATTTCATGTTTCCTTTTTAATAAGTTTTGCTTCCACTTCTTTTTGGCTTTGTACAAAAAATTGCCCAATTCCATGGGCAAGTATTTGTAGGGGTTTAAGCATTAAAAAAAGTAAAAAAAAGTAAAAAAAAGTTTTAGATATTGTTAAATTCGAAACTATGGTAACATTATATAATTGAATAATAATATATTGATTTTTTTTTAATGTTTGATATCATCAAATAAAATTAATTATTTTATGTTTGCAAGATAAATAGTATGGGTTATCTTTCATTATATTATTTTTTAAATTCCTTTAGGGATAAAGTTTTTATGTAGCCCATTCTTATTCTTATTATAAGTCACCTCTATGCTTGATTTAATAATAATAATAATTATTATTATAATAATTATGTTGATGACAAATATTCCCTAAATTAACTCAATTAAAATGACGTGATTTTTAAGTCTCAGCAAAGCATGGCCTCTCTTCTCCGATTTTTAAGATACAGAAATAATTAAACAATCATTATCACTGGACCTATGTATGTATGTCCAATAAAAAGATAACAAGACATTAATTATGTTGAATGGTGCAAGAGGAATCACTCTTCTACCACTTTTATTAAATACACTCTCTAACCAAAAGCTAATTGAAAAGACTGTAGGAACCAAGGAGTATTAGCAGATACTAAGCAGCATTATCATGCTGTATCATATATAATTTAAGGCGAATCAATGAGTATCATCTGATTGGCTAACTTGTTCGATCAGATGTTTAATGTCAAAATGTTGACCTGGGCTCACCCATCTCACTATTGTATATTTTGTTTTTCTTTTCTTTTTTAAAAATTTACAATGTAGCTTTATGAAAAATTATATAGGCTGGGCAATTAAAGAAATGAAAACTGTTGTCTAATATATTATTGTTTCACATATTGATTAATTATGGTCAATATGGGAAGTTCCTCTTCTTTTTTTTGTGTGTGTGTGTTTTTGAATATTAACATATGTATAAGCTATGTGGATTACATAAAATAATTGAAAAGTCCATGCAACTCATGCAAATATATATATAACATATAAAACTTAGGTATAGAACAACCAACAAACATATTACTTGCAATCCAATCCTTGAAATCCTAGCTATGTACAACTGAAAAGACATATAATACAAAATATATAAAATTAAAAAAAATAAAAACAAAAATTATTATTCACTAAAATTACAACAGAAACTGGTATTATAGCTAGATTAATTATTTTACAAAATATTATGAAGCTTTTGATGTTTGTCTCTAAACCATGATTAATTGCTGTCGAGCTTCAATCCTTAATTCTTCTTTCATTTTCCGAATGAAATCATCAAATTTTTTGTTTAACTCCTCTGTGCTCAACATCCCGTTTCCTTCTTCGTCTTCTTCCTCCTCTTCTACTTCTTCTCTTGTTTCAGTTTCTGCTATGATAAAACTAACCGCTGCAGGCTTTTCATTTTCATCAAGAGAATCTCTACTTTCGTCTTGTAGTTGTTGTTGCTGTATTTCCTCTGCAAGTTTTTCAGTTTCTGATTCTATTACTTCTTGACTCTTATCCTCAAAGTTTTCTCTTCCCTCCATGGCATTTTGTTGCGTCTCAGTACTTTCCACCTCGGCTTCCTTCTCGAACAATGGCAGTTGATCTGCCGTTTCCATCATCACTTGGGACGGTGAATCATATTCATAACTCTTGAAAGACTCATGGTCTGTAAGATTATACTTGGATGATGATGATGATGATGAAGAAAATAAACCAGAGTATTTTGCAAGAAAAACTAAGAGTCCATTGCAAAGGAGGAACGTGCAGTTCTTGTCTAATGTATGGCTGAACAATTTTATAGGTAAAGTAGAGAGGTAAAGGTTAAAATAATGGAGACAAGAGTGTAAAGTTGGATGGGAAAATAAAATTGAAAACACCGAAACTGATACTATCAATTGGGTAATAACACTTTTCAGAAACTGAGATTTTATAAACTGGCTCAAGCTCAAGGTCTTTTGTTTTTGGAAGGAGTATTCATGAGTTTGATCCATGAATTCTTAATTTCTTTTTCTTCTTCTTCTTGTTTTTTTAGGCTATTTTGAGAAGGAAGATGATGGAGGTTAAGTTGAATTGAAGAGTGTTACACGAAAGTTGTGGGTTGGGGTGTGGGAAATGAAGAAACTATGAACATTCTTATATAGGGAGATGGATTGATGAAACTTTATGGATGTGCGTATGAGTTTACAAACATAACCTTGCATTTTTATATGCAATTTTTGAAGACATCTGTAGATAAAATAGGTCCTTTTTAAATTTAAAAAATGCCCTTATGATAACACATTTCAAGAGAGATTTTTGAGATAAAAATAAAATAAACTTAAGGATTTTTTTTCACACATTAATTTATGCATTTTCACCTATTTTTTCTTACAATTTTTGCATTTGAGGTTTCCTATATATATGTTGTCAAAAATTACAAGTTAAGAGAATTCATATGATCCCTATATATCTTTTACTTTTAATGGAGTTTAAATGCAAGCAATTACTTTTGAGACTTGTGTGATAAACGTTGGTTGCCATTTGGAGGATTTATTCTATTTTACTTGATCATTTAGAACTTTCTAGTTGTCCACGCCTATTTCATTAGGTAAGAATTATGTTCACATTTACCAATTTGAGGTTGACTGATAATTTTTTTGCCACATAATTGATAAAGTGGTGGCATTCTCTTAGTAGCTTGGGACCAAATTCTCCGAGCACAAAAGATAGGTGTATTTTCAAAACTCACTCTATGGATGCATTCATATACATACATATATCTTGGTATACATTTAGATAATTACAAATTATTTCCAATGATTTGTGGATGAAAAGAACCATAGTCTTAATTATACAGAAAGATACTGTAGCTTTTTGGTAATGGGGATACTTTTTTGCTTTTAGGTTTTCTAGTTGGAATGGATTAGAAAAAGGGAGAGTAGATATATGCTTTTATTTGGTTTGGAAGTTTGGATTTAGTGCATTGGAGACTTGGAATTGTGATGATAGTTCACAATAATCTTAACCAAAATTGTTTCCATCTTATCTTTATCACAGATTAGCTCAAATACAGTAATTCTCGCATACTATAATTCTGAGAGCCACAACTCTTGAGACATATACATTTTGGAGAAAATTTTTTTAAGAAGATAAAAAAGACCTCATTTTATCATCTTGTTTATTACAAACTTAATCAACAATGGAGTCTTTAGGAAGATATATATACTATATTGATATCGATGTTCATTCATCTTTTCAAATTTTATTATTATTATTTTTTTTGTAAAGATGAAATTGTCTAAATTCTTTGAAGAAATTGGAATTCTCTATTTTCCATCTCTCTTTTGCAAAAGAGAATCTCTCCAATTTTCTAGATTGCGATCCCATATATATCATTTATCTCATGACCATGTCAAAAACAATAAAGTATAAAATGTTGATTACTTTCGTCTTCAGTCCTGATTTTCTCCAAAACCTTGTTTAATTAATTAAAAGCATCATCTACCATTGTTTACACCATCTTCATTGCTCCACCCAATTGAAATATTCAACAGTGAATAGACAATCTGAAGATTCTTTTCTTCCAAGCTAATCCATGCTAAGACAAACAAAGACTAAAAAGCAAGACAGTATGAATATTCTCATTACAAGCGAAAGCCAAAAGAATAATAACTACTTTTTCTTCACCACAAACCCATCAAATTCTCAGTCAGCTATATTTACAAGAAACATATTGTCACTTACCAAATGATTCTGTGAACATAATTAGCCCATACACATTTATCTTTATATAATTATATTTTCCAGTTTTTCATGATGTGAATCAGAAGACTACGCGTCTACACTCCGAAAATACTTTTATAAATGATTTTGGCTCTTTACTTTATTTTCCACGATTCCATCTCTCAACCCACCTTTTGATATATTTGGTTGGGTATAATTAGAACCAGAAAGTTACACCTAACATAAACTTTATAACAAAGTTTTGATTCAAATCCCCTTTGCGGAAGAAAAATGGAATAAATTACTTTCAAGTATATCTGGTTTCCTATGAGTATGGATCCAGAGACTTCTGTTATTTATCCACAGAAAATACAGATTATTAAATGAAATCAATCATAAATTTTTGTCTGTATTTTTGGCTGCTGAGTGGACCTAATAGCTCAATTAATTTAAGTGGTGCCAATTATAGTTGAATTTTAGAACAGTAAATCATTCGTTGGCTTTAAATGGACCACAAGTTCAAAATTAATAATGAAGCAATTTACCTAATTTGTTGATTGCTTAAACGTATAGAGGAAAATATGAAACAGAAATTACTGTATACAAAAAAAAGCAGAAGTGACAGAGAGTTTCAGAATTTCCATCTTTCACAAGGAAGAAGAGATAATAATAATGAAGTAACAGTGATCGTGGTGATAAAATTTAAAATATTATGATCCGTATTTTAAATTTAAATTATTATTATATTTAATTGATGTGTTAAAATAAAAATTTTGATTTATTTATATTTTTAATAATATTATGAGTGATTTTTGTATATGTATTTAATAATTAAAGATAAAATTATATAATTTACGATTACGAACTCTAAAAAATGGGTATCTATTATCATTGAATGTTATAATAATAACTGTATTCCGGATTAAAAAAAACAAAACAGAAGAAGATAATAATAGACCAGGGGATGCTCTTCAGAAACTGAAATTCTTTCGTTTTTATGGTTTCTCTTGTTAGACGGGCTAGGCTTAGGATGCAGGGGAGAGTTGATGTGACTTATGAGTATAACATAAACAAGGATCATGTTCTAGAACAACTTTTATAGGTTACAAATGCAATGATGATAGATTAGTGAAATAAAATTAATAAGGCATATTGGAAATCTTTGCATTCACAGCGAGAGTTATTTTTATTTTTTGTTATGTAATTTAGTAGGATCGGATTTTAATTTTGAAATCTTCATCGTTTCAATAGGAAAGATTTTAGCGTAGTAGATACCAATAACTTATAAAAGATATTGTTAAAATATCAGTCTAAATGTTGCGATTTGGCCTCAAAGAACTTGATTCAATATGACGAACAATTGAACACAAATACAACAAACCGAGATCAATAATGAAGAAAGAAAGAAATTGCAGGAAGTGCAAAATACAGTAAGAAAACACAAGGAAACTATTTATGTGATTCGGTTCTCAAAGAACCTATATCCACGGACGAGCCACAAAAGCTCAGGCTGTTCATTGATTATCATAGAAGAATATTACAGAGAGAATTCTTCGAGAACTACACATTACATCATACTTCTAAAGCCCTAAACCTTGCATATTAATCAGCCTTCACTGCCAAAAACGAAGCCCAGCAGATTCAAGAATCTGTTATTTTCGTTTCTTACGAAAAGACCTTTATACCATTAATGAATGAACTGCAAGGATTAAATAGTCAAGGGCAAACTTGAAAAAACACATGTAACTGTAAATAAC
>JAVXUL010000008.1:7528583-7547980 GCA_035590515.1 Trichilia minutiflora | reverse complement strand
AATTTTCATGTAGTGGATTCTATTAACTATTTGAATCAATCACAACAAACATAGCAATCTTGGTAGCTTAATAGATGCGAAATGCCGTTGACATTTTTTATTGATATTTTTTAATTAATCTAGTATTTTTAATGTGCTTTTCTTGCTATTTTTTCAATTTTAATGAGGTAGTGTCTAAAATGCAACTTGCGTAAGGTTGACATAATAATTTGGCTTCATTAAATATGGCTCTTGTCTATTCATCAAAGGGAAAGGTTATAAATTTTATTCTTGATGGTTTCTGCAGCATAGAGTTTAGATGAAATAGAGGAGAAGACAAAGGCACTGCAAGAATCAGTGAATTATACTGCTGAGGGGACGACACATCTGCTCTTGAGGTAACTGTGACTGAGAGCTTTGCTTGTTATTTGATATTTTGAAGGAGAGATGTCAAAGTAATTAAACTCTATTGTTAATCACTTGTGCAGAAACATCCGGGTTTGCTTTACTCCACTGCAATGACAGGCGGGTTTCCTGGACTTTATTGCAACTTATCTTTATCCCTATTCACTATTTTGTCTAAGCCTTGATCTGTTGTTCTTGTGATTTTGGATGACGTTGGATGGAACTAGTACTTTTATTAGAATATGTTGAATACGTTGCTTTTATTTTTCTTGGGGTAATTCTTGGAAATTTGATTTTAGAGGTCTGCTAATGTTCAAATATTTGTTGAGGGGGAATGACATGGGCTTGTTAATTGTGTCTGCAAATCTTATAGCCCTTATTGGACACAATTTTCTAGTATTTGCATTCTTTCATATATTTTTTATTTTGGAATCCATATATGTTATGCTTATTGATAGTTGCATTATTTGATTGTTTGCCTATGACGTTTCAGTTCCTGCTAAAGCTATTGAGCTTTACTTGGATCTTAGGAGACTTTTGGAAGGACAAGTTAGAGTGAGTGCTATATTTTTGTTGTTATCGTCTCATCTGTCTGTGTTCATATTACTTTGGTTTATGTTCTTTCTTGTGATTGAAAGTTCTTCTTGCTTTATTATAGGGGTTTACTGAACCAACCTCTGATAAGTTTCTTCCAGATTTGCATCCTGCAGAGCAACATGTTTTCACACTTGTTCTAGATCTAAATGAGACATTGCTTTACTCTGATTGGAAGGTAAAGATTTGGGTTTGAAAATGCCATGCATTCACTTTAGAAATTTACACCAGAGGCTCTAGAATGAGGACGATTGTTTGGCATGATCTACATGAATTGTTTGCTAACTCATATGCATTCTCTACATGGATATGTAAATGAGGAATGAACTGAACTGATTCAAAAGTGTCCTGTTTGGTTCAATCTTTGATAGAATATCAACCTGCATTCTGGCTTCTTCATGTTGTATAAAAAGACTCTGATCTACTCATGATTCAATGTGCCTGGAGGAATTGTAAGTGCTCCTGATTCTGATGTTTTTCCTTTTTGGTCTGTAAAGCGTGACAGAGGCTGGCACACATTCAAACAACCTGGAGTTGATGCTTTCTTGGAGCATATGGCAAAGTTCTATGAAATTGTTGTGTTCTCTGACCAAGTGAATATGGTAATTGGATTGTTACACCTTTATGACAACCACTTTCTTAATGCTCTCTTAATGATTGTTTTTATGAATCACTCATCTCTTTTTCTTGTTCAGTATGTTGATCCTGTTTGCGAAAGGTTGGATAAGAACCATTGTATACGGTATAGGCTATCAAGGGGTGCTACAAAGTATCAGGATGGCCAGCGTTATAGGGTTAGTAATCAACTATAACTTCTTGTGACATATAGCAAGGATTATACTGAATATTTTGTTGTTGAGCATAAATGACATTTGAATTATTGCTTTTTATCAAGCACTGAAAGACTATATATGAACAATTCTTTTTGGTGCAATAGATTCTTGATACCATTTTAGACTTGCTACTTCTATGGACATTGTAGTTAAAGTTAGTGTTCTTGTTGGTAGGATCTCTCTAAGTTGAATAGAGACCCAGCTAAAATTTTGTACGTGAGTGGTCATGCATTTGAGTCAAGTCTTCAGCCGGAAAATTGTGTCCTTATAAAACCGTATAAGCTTGAGGCCGATGATACAGCACTGTTGGATCTTATTCCATTCCTTGAATGTAAGTAGTGCATGTTTGGTCGGTTTTTTTTTCAGCTTATCTTCTTCTTATAAGGAAAAGCTTAGTCAAACATCAATTTTCATAAGCTCTTAAAAAAATAAGTAACTTTTTTTTAATGTGTATATATGAACAAATAAGCTTTACAAAAAAAGTTATGAAAAGGAGTTTTTACTTATCTTTTTTTTTAGACTCCAGTTTTTTATAAGCTTATAAATTTTTAAAGTTATTTTTATCTTTTAACTAAAAGTAGAGTTTATTTAAATTATTTTATCAAATAATTTATTCATAAAAAGTAGTAAAACAAAATAACTTATTCATAAAAAGTAGTAAAAAAATTTTTTTATAAAATATTTACCAAACAGTCTTATTTTAAATTTTTAAGCTCTTATTTTATATAAGAACTTCTTTTTAACTTAAAAGCTAAAAAAAAGGCTAACCAAACAGGCTAGTTAATTGCTTTTGATTGGGCATTTTGAAAAGATTTTGAGTGATCTGATGAAATAGTTCATGTGATTCCTATCTATTGCTTTCATTTTTATGATGGTTGCTGCCACTCTTTAATTGCCATATGAATGTTACTGCATTTCTGTGGTAACGCGGTTTATGCAGAAAATGAGTCATTAGCTCGTATTTTCGGGCTGCATATAGAAAAGCCTTAAGCTACAGAGTTTGTTTCAACAGTAATTACGTTTCATTTAGTAGTCTTTCTTATCTAAACTTGTATTCAATGTGGTATCACTGGTTTGCAGATGTTGCTCGTAATAGTCCAGCTGATATCAGAGCGGTACTAGCATCTTATGAAAAGAAAGATATTGCAAAAGAGTTCCTTGAGCGTTCTAAAGACTATCAGAGGTAAAGTATATTCATGGTTTTGTGGGTTGTTGAATCTCTCACTAAACAGATATGAAAATGAATTGTGTTTGTTTTTATATTCGTCATAAAGTGGACGAGGAAGCTATGATACAAATGATTTGGCTATTGCAACTACTTTCAACATTTTCGTTTGCTTGAACGATGGTGCAGGCGGATGCAAGAACAAGACAGCATAATCGTTTTCGGCTTCTTTGAGCACACATGTAATAATATAGAACAGGTAACTGTGGAATTACAATAATCATTTGGAAGGAGAAGCTGATAAACATGAAAAAGACTTTGTTGGAGTCATCGAGCTTTTTCCTGTTACAAGTCAATGCCATTTTTCTTCAAAATTGAAGTGCCTATGGGTTGCTGTAATCCGTTTTTCATCTATTAATTTTAAACACTGATACCAATATGTAATTCTTTGTTGACATTGTGTATATTTCTATTCATCATCTTGCTAGTTGAGTCAATCGGAATTTTGGGTTGATCGTCATTGTTTGCAATCACGTCAGCCCACAACTCGAGCGCCAAATTGAAGGTCGTTGATTTGATTTGATAGTTTACCTGCTCCAATCCTGAGTGCTGGTTCTGCATGTAAAAATGCATACAATTCGCAACATAAATTAGATTGCAATTTACAGTGTCAATGTGAATGGGTTCTGTAGCTCGTTGTGTAGTTGAGATTGGAACATCCTTGTAGGACGCCAAATTCTTAAACAGATTTACCTTTATTACATTAATATTGTAACAATTTACAGCATTTTTGTTAAAATTATTTTAACGAAAATGAAGTCAAATAGTTAAATTTAAAACTACCAATTTCTTATATAGTAATCAACCATATATTTTATTTCATGAGAAAATCCTTTTCTCGATCCTCATGATTTACCAAATTTTCTTCTTAGGCGATAAATTTTCCTTCTTGTATGAACTCTGTTAACATTTTCTTGTTAGTAGTTTGTACTTCCGGTTAACTTTGTAGTACGAACCAAGAAAAAAAAAACTTCCAAAAGCCAAAACTTCATGGCAACTCACGGACGTGCATGTATTTGTCTGGATTGAATCTGCAGCACCAACACCGACGTCTCGTGACGACGACAATTATGACGATGGCGCTGAAACTGAGACTCAACCTTTGCTCAAAGCCATTAATTTTGGTCAACATATGGTGCTTGATTGTTGTCTTTATATGGGCGTTCCTTGACTTGTGTGTCGCCGTATTTTTTGAAGTGGAATGAAGGATCTTGGTGTTGGGGACTCAGTTTGCTGGTGGAGATTTTCTGGGTACTGCTTTCATGCATTTCTTGAGCGACGCCAATGAAACTTTTGGGGATTTGACCGCAGAGAATACTCTTTTGCCTTTTTGTTGGCTTCTGCCGGGTATTTGTTGACCATGCTGGCTGATTGTGTGATTTCTTATGTGGTTGCGAAGATGACGGAGAATCCTGATGGTGATATTGAGCTTCTAGGTAAGTTTTTTGATACTTTGAATGTATGTTTTCAGGTGTTATGATTGGTTGGTTGATGAGAAAATGAAAACCAAAACAACAGATTGACGTGGCGTTCCCTTTATCAGTCCATTTGTGGCTGGTTTGAGAATTGAAGCTATGTTCATTAGCCCAGAAAGTTGGGAAATGCGCCGCTCTGTTCATAAAATTTCAGAATTCAAGCTCTATTGATGGTTTATAAACATACGGCCAAGGAAAAGATTTTACCAAAGAAAATAATGAGAAAATTTAATGATTCAGGCCTGATAAACAATGAACTGTCATAACAGAACGGAGCTTCTACTGTTAATTGGCTTAGGAGGGCTGGTGGAATAGGGTTTCTGTGAATATTGTTAAATAGGGCGTCTGATTTTATCAGGGGGTGATGTGCATAACCAATATATTTGACTTGTGTTTTAAGACATAAATATATTGCCTCTTGTTATTGGGTCAGCCTGGAAAGTGTCACAAAACGTACGTAAATAATGGAAATGGAACAAAACGAAGCAAGTGCTCATGTCTACCCCTGAGTAGACCTGTAAAGATGTAAAATTTTGATGGTTGTTTGGATTTTAATGGAGATGTTAATGGAAATTATTTCTTCGTTGCAGGCGGCAGTGAGTAGGGAAAAGCGATCACCATTAGACAACTTCACAATCATATTCTCAGGTAGCACATACATCCTAAAAGTGTTCCAGTCAATAGTTTAAATTGATTTGTAAAGACTGAATTACTGTCTCTCATTATCAGACTGTGTTAATGTTGTATGTATCATAGGTCCAAAATGGCACAGCTATACACATTACACTCGTCACAATTTTTGCTTGCAGGTGTCAGTTCCCTTGGAGATGGCATTTTATTGATTGTAGCCTTATGTTTCCACTCAGCCTTTTGGGGCATTGCAATTGGAGTTGCTGAAAAAAAAGCTGATGCATGGAAAGCTTTATGGACAATCTCTTGGCATAAGATATTTGCAGCCATTGCAATGGGAATAGCTCTTCTTCGAATGATTCCGGATCGCCCATTCTTGTCATCTGTGGCCTATGCATTTGTATTTGCAATTCTAGTCCAGATGGCGTGGCAATTGGAATTCTTATCGATGCACAACTCAAAGTCCTGTGGCAGACTGGATTTTTGCTATATCAATGGGTATAGCATATGGCGTGTTCATTTATTTATCGATAAACCATCTGCTATTGAAAGGTTGTACGCCCCAGAAGGCAGTTTCAGTTGACACACCCCATTATAAGCGCTTGGCTGTATAGCTGGGTGTTGGAGTAATTGCTGTTGTGATGATTTGGGACACTTAAATTCTCAAGAGGGTGCCTGTTATATTTTGTTTACTTTAGTCTACTGGGGTTTCCTTCATTTTGAATCAAATTGGCTTCTACTGTGAGTTTCTCGGGTCTATGGAATAAAATGCATTATTTGGTTCTGCTTTCGGCTTGAAGTTACTAGAACGATTACCACATAGTCAATGATCCTTACTTAAGGAAATGCTTTCTTTTCATAGATCTTCTATCTTTTATTGTACAATTTAAACAAGAGACAAATTGGAAAAAATTGAAGTTAAACATCTCAATATGTCGAGTTTGAACTGGATTAATTGATAAGATTTTATGAGATATAATTGATTTTGTTACTGAATCTCACTTGCACCAAATTATCGTGGAAGTTTAGTTTAATACTAAACAAATTTCTCAGAGAATATAATTTCCTGGCGCAATGCTTATGTAAAGACATTGACACCCCATGTTCTGCATGTCAAACTAGGAACTGAAGCAGTATAGAGTACAGGAAGGGTAGAATGTTACAATTACTGAGTTAAAACCATGATTTCGTCATCATAACATTGGCATGCTATGTCCAAATTATGAGTACAACATATGTTCATAATTTATGACAACTAAAATAAGAGAAGCAAAAGTTTCGTCTGTTAACAGAGTAAATGCCGAAATGGTAATGACCTCCAAAAAAATTATCTTCTGCTTCAACAACTGCTTTCAACTAACATGCAGTGGAAACTATCACAAAAATTATCCTCAAACACATGTACACCAGTTCAATTTGAAGCATCAAGGAGAAATGACGTCTTCAACTGATCTCGAATGCTTTATAGGTCCACATGAAGAGCTTTGTCAAGGCAAAAGGATACCACAATGGGACCTGCCAAATCACCGACAGCACAACCTGCACAATAATAAAATTCAGTGCCAGGAAATTCAGTTTAATTTGCCAAAAATGAAAGCTCAATAACTTAAATATTGTTTCTGCTTACCGATCCATTGACCTACAGAAGGGCGAATGAGGATGGCACCAATCCCTGCTCCAATGGATGCAAAAACTAGTGATGCACCACACCTGATTGTAATACCAGAAACTTTCTTTCCAAGAAGTTTAGCTGCTTCTGATTTATCAACCTTATCACTCTCTTCATCAGAGTTCATTATGCAAGAAATGGATCGGTAAATCTCAATGCCAATTTGAACAATATATGAAGCTGCAACTCCTAAGAAGTGCCCTGCTTTAGCATATATATGATGATTAGATAAGAGTCAGGTTAAAAGATTGGACAACCAAAAACAATAAACAAAGAAGGAAATATATGTAAAACCTTTTACCTCTGAGAGTAGTTTGGCCAACAGAGAAGAAGTAAACTGTAGTAGGCATTCCTCTCTGAGCCTTCCGTGTTGCAGATTTAGGGACATCTGCACATATCAATCAAGTCATCAATTGTATGATACATAATTGAAATATTAATAATCAGTTGTGTAAGTAACAATTTATTCTCTATTACCACAAATTGCTGTCTGCTGTCAATCATTTACAAAAACATATCGGTAATATTATGGAAAAGAAAGTACCTTTGAGAAGTTTCCATGCCATTCGCCGTGAAACATAATGGACAGCAAGTCTTTCTAAAACCCGTCTAGTAGTTACAACAGTTGTCTGTGATGATACATACAAAATAAAACTAAGGACAGATAAGCAACATTATCAACTACTAAAACAACTAAAGCTTCTACAGTTTCCATCAGTTACAAACTTCTTTTAAAGATTGTTGACACTAGATGTTAATCTCTCTCTATTTTTTGAAAAAAAAAGTTGATAACACAATACATAAACAGATTTGTTCTTTTTTCTTAGCACAAGGAAAGCCATATTATCAAAAAAAGATTTTGCATTATAAAATATCATTCTAAAGGACACCATTCAAAGTTTACAGAATTAACAAACTTATTGATATGAATTTGCACACAAATGCAGTTTGGCTACACTGCACATTAACATGAAAGTGAGAATGGCAAAGATTGATGAAATTTACCTCACGAACAATTTGCTTCACTGATTTTTTGAAAGGAACAACTAGATCTACATGGCGTTGTTCTTGAGAGTCCTGCAGGAAGTCATCATCATCCTCGACTGTGTTCAGATTGGGCTCCAGAAGAGGCAAATAGAACATCAAGAATGACCTCAAGGAAGTCATAGCAAGTGCCCTCAACTCAAAAGCTGAAAAAAGAGGTTTTAATTCAATGTTGTACTGTTTGGTAGTATATTTAATACCATCCTGCAGAAAAATGTTTCCAGATACTTTCCGTGAAATAGAAATGTAATCTTCGCTTATTTCTGCACCAGCATCACAGTAAGCAACTGGTAATTTGGGAGAACTGTGTCACGATTAGGCAGAGTCAATGTACGTGAACAGCAAGCCGAAAACATATCCATACTGTAAAAGTACTAATAGTCATAAAATAAAAGGCTAAATAGCTAACAGCAAATGAAAACTTTAAAAAGAACAACATCAAAACGACTAAATGACGATATATAACACCATTTGTTTGGTGAAATTAAAAAATGTAAACAGCAGTAGCAACCCCTCCTATTTTTCTTATTCCTTCTTCAATCACTACTAATACCATTGAGCACAGTTTCTATTTAAAATTTTAAACATCTAACCAAAGCACTAAGCTATATTCTAGTTAGTGGCTTCAAGAACATTAGAATTTCAGCCATCTAAACATTTACTAACTGGAATACAAATATTTTACTTCATTGCAGCCTATTCCCAATCAAATACTATCATCATGAATAAGTTTCAATTAACAGTATAACCTTAAAACTCCAAAAGGTCCGGAACGGCTGAACAATTGGTACAACAAAGAAGCAAATTCTACAAGCAACAAACAATTCCTAATGCAAAGCTAAACCAACTAAACTATGATCAATGAAATTCTATAGCCAAGGTCAAGCTGACATCTGCCACAAAATATTGAACACTGTTGATGATAAGTAATTGAAGTAATAAACCTGGTAAAACAATCACTATACCCTCAGAAACTCGTACATGCCGGTTCATTATCACTTAACTGGTATCAAATCAAATTCATTAGAACCAAAACGAAAAACCAAAATTTCCAAGTAGTAACTAAATTTACACAAATCCAGTAGTGCATACCAAGACACGATCAAATATACGTACAGAAACATGTAACATACATGTAAGACATCGAGCGAGCAATTGAAAAAAATAGTACCCAAACAAAAAGCGAGAGGCAAAAGGGGCAGCGGCAGCGGCAGATGCTGCGGCTGCAGTGGCCGAGATGAGCCCAGCAGAGTGAAGAGTTTGTGGGGAACCAAAGCTTGGATTTTTCCTACATAGATCTAAAATTATTGCTATTCCCGCCATGGTTACACGCTACGACAGGAAACCTAAAACCCAGATTTCCTTCTTTGTTTGAAGAAAATAAACACCACCCAGAACTGAATGGATTGAATTTTTTTTTTTTTTTGGTAATATTAATTATTTATTATTGGAGAGTGTGTGTGACCATCGAGTTTGTGTTTAACGTACGTTTAAGACAGGAGAGGAGAGGACAGTCTTACGAGTGATGGCAATCCGGTAAAAAGATAGAGATCTTGTCACATTTGTATCCGTATTAGTGTTTTTAATCTGTTAAGAAATCTTTTTAATTTTTGAATAATAAATTTTTTTTTACGTTGAAATAAAGTGAATTCCATTTGATTATTAATTAGTTTCTGATTTACTTCATCTAGTTCATAGCAATTTAAAATCAATTCTTTATCTTATTGTTTGGAGAGAAACAGTAATATTTCGTTTGATATAAAAATGGGCCTCAATTCTATTAATCAGAATATTATATTATTTATTTGACATAAATAAATAATTAAAGAGAATTCTACGATAAAAAAATGGATGAAAAAAAATAAATATTTATATTTATATGAATATTTATAAATATTAATTTTATTTTAATGATTTTAAATTTTATTTTCTTAACTTACACAATATTTATATAAATAAAAAATAAAAAACCAAGAAGAATTCTTTCATCTAATATTCATTAAATTATTAAGTGCACCAAATTAATTAATATTAATAACATCTATCTAATATGATTTTTACAACATCATTATTAAAATAAATATATTTAATATTAAAATACTAAAATTATATTGATAGAATGATTATTCACTTAAAAATTAAAACTTAAATTTCATAATATAATAATAAAATTTTATATAATGAAAAAAAATTACCCCATTCATAACATTTGCTTCTTTCGAATATTTATAATTTTATGATTGTTTTGAACAACTTTAACCAAAAATTAATCATGAAAATAAACAAATTTAATATTTAATTATTATAACAAATAAATTAATAGTTAATATTTAACTATTATTCAAAATCATTGTAATTTATTATTATAACAAAATTTTAAAATAAATTGGAACATATATCAATATTTTAAATTAACAAAAGTAAATACATATTTAACCAAATCTTAAAAAACGCTCATTTTTTTAATATTAATATTTATAAACCTTATATTATATTTTTGACATTTTAATTTTATTTTAAAATATTTCTGATAGTGTGAGAATCATCCATAGATCCTCCTCACGGTCAACATGGAATAACTCAGCTGGTAAGGTGAAAAGGTGATAAGGCTATTGTCAGAAGGTGACTTTTCCACCAGAAGATGGCTGAAAGCCTAGCTGTTTCCGACGAAACTTCACCTCCTAAGCCTGCAAAAAAATAATACCTTCATAGTAATGCCGGATATGATTCTTAACGAGGAAACTCCGATGCCTAAGTCAGAAGAGAGCGAAGGAAGGTGATGTCAGTTCCGACGAATAAGAAAGAAAGAAATCAGAAATGACGAATGTGAAGAACCAAATTTAGAGGTTACCAAAGTGGACGTTAAAGGAGAAAGAAGTGTTTTTGATTTCTGAAAATGTGGTGTTGCCAAATCTCCTTTTTTTTTTTCTTGAAAGAGTCTTATCCCCCCTCTCTGTTGAAAATGTTGTCTTTATATAATGTCTCTATGATAGTGACTAGGCATCGAAGAATGGGGATGATAGGAGTCTATCATAGGATAGAGTACAGTCGTATTTCATAAATATCCTCGTTGACACATCTGAAGATTGTAAGCCTAACACCGTCACATCATCTGAAAATGGTCAGAGGATGAGACAAGTGCATTTATGGTGGGATGGCTACCTTGATAGTAAGCCTGCTGTCAACGCTTATTCCCATTTTTAAAGAGTGGGGGCACGTGTCTAGTAGTGCTCTGGTCAGGTACTTTCTAAGGCGCAAAAGGAACTCCTGCCTGTGATAGTGACTGATACCTGAGGGTCGTTCCTGATAGTTGGGGCAGAGAGTGCTAGAGGCTCCCACTGTTAGATACTCGGGTTGAGGTACGTTGTTGATGACTGGAAGGAAAAAACCTGGGAAGGAAGTCCCTGGAACCTGAGGCGGCGAAGCTCTTAGGCCGGCAAAATACCTGGGGCGAAGTATACCTGGGACGATGGGACTCTTGAGATGTAGGCCACCTGGGATAGCCGGGCGTAGGCCACCTGCCACATACCCAACTGATAAAGGATCCACGTGTCGACTCCGTATTTTTTCTCAAACATCTAGTCTCTCAGTTTCTGGTGGGAGACTTGTAGGGCTCAGTTAGAAAATCATAGCTGAGATGACCTGTCTCGCGGAGATTCGCCGGCTCAGGTGAACAGGGGTTACTCGTGAGGTAGCTAACCCTGAGGTGGTTGGGGGTGTTGTGGACGCTACTTGGTCACTGGGAACTCCCTCTTTTGATGGAGCCGTTAACCTATTAATAACGTGTCTTCCCCCAAACTTCAGCTTCCGTCCTCATTAAATATAGCCCACCGAACATTATGTCCTGTCTATCCCTAGCTATCACTGAACTAACGTCTCCTTGTATTTCAGAAAGATTTAAACGCTTGGCTGGGGGCGAGCCATATGTCGGAACCCGAATGGTTGGGGATATGACCGTTTCCTCGAGCCATGGGGGTTATGGTCCTAGAAACGTGGCTCCCCCTTGATCGTTTAGATAAACGGCAAAGATCAGCCCTCTTTTACTATAAATACCCTCTCCTTCACCTGTCATTTTTATACTTCTGACTCTTTCCTGCTTTTGTTCTTTACTCCGATGCTTTCTTCTTCGCTTGTTGGTTTTATTTTTGTCTTTTTTTCATGTCTTTCTTGCTTTCGGGTTGTTGTTGTACTTTTCTAGGTATTTGTGAGTTTTCATAGGAAATGGCCAACAAAGAAGATTTGAGGGGGGCAACTCGTTGGAAGGAATCCACTCACGCTGTTACTCCTACCCAGGAGAGAGGGGAAGACGAAAGAAACGCCTCGAGGCAAGCACGAGCTAGGGGACCAAGTGAGACAGACTGATTTCCTGTCATTATTATCAAGGTAGATATACAAACCTACCGTCAGCTCTATAATATTCCTAGGAACGTAAGGCTCAGGGTTCCCAAGACTGAAGAAATCACAAGTGCCCTGGGGTCAGGAGAAGTGACCTTTAACGAGAAGCACTTATTGCTAGTCCCCCCTTACCAACTGACTCTGAACAGATGGAGGGTTTTAGGGGGCCTGTTCGTGTTGAAGGTTGATGCTGGAGCTCCTACCCCTACCCCGGATAAGGTGTTGTATTTTTACGCCCTCAAGAAAAATACCAGCCAATACCGAGGGTGGTATTATCTTCAAATCCATCCAGAGTATTAGTTGAAGATCAAAGGGACTCTTTTATATAATAAAGTCTTGAAGGACCGCTGGTTCGTGGTTAGCGGAGATTGGGTTGAGTGCCCTCAAGACGCCATCCCTAATTCCTTTCAGGAACTAGGTATAACAAGTTATACTTAAGAACTTTTATCTATGGACTATTCTCACTAACCTCTCCTTGAGCAGATATTGGATGGGAGTAGCCGGGGATTTCGACCAGCATGGCCAGCAGCATAGAATCCCTGGCCTCGATGGACGTTAGAATTCTCCTGACTCGGACTCCCAGGTGAGATTTGGACTGGTATCCAAGCCTGCGACCAGGAGCGAGCTAACAAAAGCAATGACTCACTTGAATAAGGGTAAAAGTCTTCAGAACTGCTTCTAAACTCAGACTTGGATCGATCTTTTCTCTGACTAACATTCTTTATGTTTGTGCAGCAGCAGGGACGGGAGGGATCGTAACTGACAAAAAACAGAGGGCAGTTGATATCTTGAAAGGGCTGCTTTCAAAGGGGAAATTAGAGGTCGTCAAACCGACTGACCCCCAACCAAAGAATCGTCCGTGAATCCTCCTCATAGCCAACGTGGAATAACTCAGCTGGTGAGGTATGAGGGCGATGAGGCTGCTATCGAACAATGATTTTTTCATCGGAGGATGGCTGAAAGCGTGGTTATTTTCGGTAAAGCTTCACCTTCTAAGCTTGCAAAATAATAACAGTTTCGGAGTAACGTTGGGTGGGATTTTCGATGGAAAAACTCCAATACTTAAGTCAGAAAAAAGTGAAGGAAGGTGATGCCAGATTCGACGAATAAGAAAGAAAGAAATTAGAAATGGCAAATGTGAAGAACCAAATGTTGAGGTTACCAAAGTGAATGTTGAAGGAGAAAGAAGTGTTTTTGGTTCCTGAAAATGTGTTGTTGTCAAATCTCCTTTTTTTCCTTAAAGAGTTTGATCCCCCTTCTCCGTTGAAAATATTGTCTTTATATAGTATCCCCATGATAGTGACTAGACATCGGAGAATGTGAATGATAGGACGTCTGTCATGGGACAGAGTACAACCGCATTTCATAAATAGCCTCGCTAACACATCTGAAGGCCTGACGCCGTCACATCATCTGAAGATAGTCAGAAGATGAGATGAGTGCATTTATGATGGGGTGGCTACCTTGATAGTAGGCCTGCTATCAGCACTTATTCTCATTTTTTAAGAGTAGGGCACGTGTCTAGTAGTGCTCTGGTCAAGTGTTTTTTAAAAACTGGGCATAAAAGAAACTTCTGCCTGTGACCGTGACTAGTACCTAAGGACAGATCCTGATAGCTGGGGCGGAGAGTGTCTGGAGGCTTCTACTGCTGGATACCCGAGTTGAGATATGTCGTTAATGATTGGGAGGAAAAAACCTGGGAAAGAAGTCCCTGAAAGCTGAGACAGCGGAATACCTAGGGCGATCGGACTCCTGAGATGTAGGCCACCTAGGATGGCCGAGCGTAGACCATCTGCCACATACCCCATTGACGAAGGATCCACGTGTCGACTGAGCATTTTTTCCCGAACAATTTCAATCGAGATAATTAAAATATATTATATAGTTTTTTAATAATTTATTTAAAAATATTAAAATTTATATATAAGTGTGTGTGTAATATTACAAAAATTTAATTAAAATCACTATTAATCGACCAAAAAATCTATGTGAATTTGTGTTAATTTAATGATGACGTAGCGATTTATAAATATATAAGACAAAAATATAAAATGTGTAATATAAATTATTGTATCGAATAACATAAAAGAATGATTATATGCAATGTAGAGTATGTATAATTTTGCAATATAAAATATAATTAATTAAACTTATATATGTAAAATATAAATTAGTTCATATGTTTTAATTTATTTAATCGTTAAACTCTAATATTTTTACTTCCTTTTAATCAATTACCGTGGATACGTTCCAATACAATTGATTTTTATACGGGATATCTATTCCGGTTTGGTTATTTATTTTTAAATTTGGAACCATTTGCTCCTTCAAAGTTCATACTTGATGAAAACAAAAGCAAAATCATCTTATCGCAATGGGAAATTAAAAAAATTCCAAAACGACCAGAGATCTTTGTCAAACTTCCTTAAAACCTTCGATTATTTGTACCAGTGATTTGATCAAACACTTAGATCATGGGCTTAATGAATTGGGTTTAAAGTTCTCTCTGAATTCTAGTAAATTTTATCAGTTTTTTTTTTTTCAAAAAACTTTATGATTTTATAATTTTACTGTGATTTGTATAACTGGAAAATGAAATGAGAGATAAAAAAGAACGTTTCAAGTCAGGCAACTAATAGTTCTGTTTTTACGGTGTTTTGATTGTAATATTTTGATGGATATTTTGGTTTAAAGAAATATTGGGAAGGAATAAACAAAAATTTGAAATTCATAACTAACTGCTGTCAAATTTATTTGTTATTTCAATCATTATCCCCTTAACTGCTAATAAAATGAAGGGATGCTTATGTAAAGTAGTACTTTTCAGTGTTAAATTTCACCTTTCACTAAATCTGATCTTAATTTAAGCTACCCAGATGGTGGAAATGGACTTGATTGAATAATATCCTGTAATTGTGGTTGACAGTTATTGTTATTAGTTTGTGGTTCTCTCGTATTCCAAGCAAGAAAGTTGAATTTTCATATTGAACTTGTGTAAAGCTTACATCTCAATTATGTAGTGTCAATCAAATTGTATATTAAGCTGATTTTGTTTTGTTTTCAATTACCACTTATATTGTCATTTCTTCCGTTTGGATTGATGAAAAAACATCTTTTTTTTCGAATACAATCAATAAACTTAGTAAAGGCGAAATTGTAGTATAAAGTAACTTCTGGGGTTGAATGTTGGACGCTGGAGTGCTTGTAAAATTGCAGCTTCAGAGGCTAAATAGGGATTGGAAAATTCCTCCATTTTGATGAAATTCTAGACACAATGCTTCACGAGCTATATTTACATTAACAACCAAATTATAATCACACTAAAATTAGGTTGTTTCAATTGTTTCAGTCACTAATTGTTACCGTTAGCAGCATAAGCGAGAGTGAAATCAGTAACCAACTTTTATAGAATTTGCAAAGGTTCTCAATTTTATATACATATGGAGTGGGATTTGTAGTCTCAAGATGTTGCGTTTGTGTAGATACTTAATATCCTTGCGGGAAGCAAAGAAATGTTATGAATGAAGTAATATTACTTCAGTTATGAAGTTTAAACGAGATATAGAGTTCCTCTTGTTTGCTATGTGTAGCATTCTCATTTTATAAAATGTTTATTGGTGTAGTGCTGGAGTGTGTGTGTGGTTCAAGTTTTGCCCATCTCGAGTTCACTATTGAGTTTGTCTACAGTGTCGATTATTGGGTTGGTGTTAATTTGCTGCTGGAAAAGATGCCAATATTTTATCCTGTGTTTTCATTTGAATGTTTTTGAGAGCCGTAGTTTATAGTTGTATTTTTATTTTTAACCATGAAGCTTGTCTACAGTACCAATGATTAGGTTGGAGTTCAGATAAAGTTTGAAAAAACTCTTGTATTTTATTCTGTGTATACCAGACACAATAATTATGGTTTTGGGTTTGGAAAATTCTCTGCCACATGTTTACTTATTTCTGGGTACATAAAGGAATGTGACGAGCTGAGGTCCAAGGGAATGACTGGTATAGAGGGTTTTGATCTTCCACGAAGGCATTTAGGTGGGTTTTCTCCTCAGTCTCATCTTTCATCTCTTCACCAAACTGCATTAGCTGCTGCTGAAAACAGATCTCATTTGGGATCTCTGCTACCATGTGGTCCTAAACATCTTGGTGATGACACGTCCAATACATGCTGTTGTAATGGCTGCAGAAAAGAGGTTACAGGATGATATTTGGTGTGGGTTGGTGTCTTCAAGGATTGGAGAAACTGGTTCTGAATGCCTTGGAAGAATTCATAGACATAGGTAAAGTACCGGAAACTTGAGGAATTCTCAAGGTCCAACCGCAAATGTGTGGGATACAATATCTCGTAAAAGAAGTGATGAATCAAATATCAATTCAACGTCCAATTTTGTTGAACTAGATGCAGATACTTCAACTTCTGAGTCAATGTTTAATTGTGAAGGCAGTATTTAGAAAAAAATTATAATACTTTATTAATTAATTCCTCAATCTAACTGTCATTCAGGTTCTGGTTTTGTGAAGTTATTCAGTGCTTCCTCTTCTGCAACCATGTGTAATAATGACAAAATTCATAGACCAGACGAACCCTCGATGTGGGATTGTGAAGCATGCCCCTTTTTGAAGCATGTAAGTTTCTTTTTAAGTATGATAATAATTTATTTAAACATATTTTATCCTATTTCTTAGTAAGATATATAACGAAGATATGTAAGAATTAAAATTTCTTATTTGTCAAAATATTATATATATGATTACAAATACAATTATCATGAGTTAGAATGAATATCTGTTTTAGTTATTAACTCAGTGTTTTAAAATTTAGATTTTTATTTTTATTTTTTATGAACATGATATCTTATTTTAATGAGATAAAGATAAATTTTTCCTAAAATTTTTTAAAATATCTTTACTATTTCTTTTATATATAAACTTAAAGAGAAAACTAGCATAACTTTAGTTGATATTCATTAAATATTTTTATTAAATACTTTATTATAATTTAAGACTGTCAAAATAGTTTATTAATAATGATAAATCTAATTTTTTTAATCATATAATTGAGTTTACTTATTCAATAACTGTATCATTAATTTATTTTAATAAAATTATAATAAAAATTAATGAAAACCCAAAAAAAAAAAGTTCCAACAGATGCTTGCTGTTAGATTATAGTTTCACATGATTTCTACTGCTAACGTTAAGTATGAAGGCAAGTTAATTTATATTTTGGGTTGCATATATTTTCCTGCTTACTTTTGAAATCTCTTTGGTACATCATCAAGGTCTATTATTTTATAAATAAGCATTGTAAATCAGAATTTCCCTTTATTTGTTTTTAAATGGGCGATAGATATGTCAAATTAAAATTAGCTGATGAGCATCATCGTCTAAACTGATACCATTGTAGATATAGAGATGACTATCTATTCCACAATCCACTGTAAAAAATAGAATCTTGGAATTTCTGAACATTGCTTCTTTTCTTTTCTTAATTTTTTTTTAATATGGCTTCCATCATACCAATACTTAACATGTTGCATCGCCGCGGCCATTAATCCCAACATGTTCCAAGGCCCAAAGATGACAGCACCACCAACAAAATATGGACGTGTAAGTCCGTACATTGGAGATCTGTATGATGTTTGCTCCGCGTGTGATCAATGGAGATATTCACTGGCCCCACTGTCAACCGGATTTGAGACATGAGAGCAGCAATCTCCGTGGCCTTGTCTTCAAAGTTACAGAAAAAATTGCAAAGGAAATTTAGGCTTGTATTGAGGGCTTTTGTGCTTGCTTTATATTATTTGTGTTAGATTGTTAAATGGGTTTTGAAAGGTAGAACTCAATCCATAAGTTAACTCAAAAGAAGATGGTGTTCAACCTATATTTATGAAATGTAATCGCTTGATATGATGGCGATGGTATAAGACAGTGTTGACACTCTTTTATGTGAAGCATGGAGACATGAAGATAAGAATATAACAGAAAATTATGATAAAAAAATTAACAAAATATAAGGCAAGTATCAAGAATGTAATAATGATAAAGATTTGTTAGATCAAGGAGGATCAATGAAATTAATACGTTAATAGTTCATTCTTGTACCGTCCTTACCATTTTTATTCATTTTGTTTCTTTCTGGCAGGTTTTGTTTTTGAGTTTAAACTATTTTTTCATATTGATTGTGTTGCATGCTTTTGCAACAGAAGAACGAGCTATGAATATGGCAAATAAATCCCATGAAAATTGTTATTTTTGTAGATACTTTAACACACAAAAGTTGAAATCAAGAATTTTTTAATAATCTCACACGTATATTTGTTGTTTACAAGAGGGTAACCTATATAGTACATAAGCTCCTAAACTATAAAAAAAAAACTAAAATACGATTAGAAGATTACAAAAGATTACTAATTCATGTACATCTGATATTTGTAAAGATATACATTCTATAAGTACAAAACAAATCTATTTCCGAATAATGATAATCTCAATACTCCCTCTCAAATTGGTGAATAAATATCTCACATTCTCAACTTACCACGAAATTTCAAGAAAATCTAACTTATCACAACTTTAGTAAGTAAGTCTGCTATCTGATCTTCAGACTGAACCTTATGAACCTTCAAGGTATTATCATCAAGCTTTTCCATAATAAAGAATCTATCCACCTTTACATGTTTCATCCGATCATATTGTATGGGATTATGTGCAATATCGCATGCCGCTTTGTTATCACAGTATAAATTAATAGGACAATCAGGTGCGTATGTTAGTTCTCCAAGAAGAAGATTGAGTCATAACCCTTCACAAAGTCCAAGAGCAACACCTCTTAATTCAGCTTCTGCAGATGATCGAGCTACGACATTCTGTTTCTTACTTCTCTATGTGATAAGATTTTCTCCTACAAATGTAAAGTATTCGGATGTAGATTTTTTATCACTAAGATCACCTGCCCCATCAACATCCGTATACACTTGAATTCCCTACTCAATTTGTAACAACCCGTACCTCATCCTGAGGGTATAATTGTCATTTCCTACATCTTTCATCCATGCATCTGCATTCATTTCATATTTCATGGGGTTATGGGGGTGATCCTAGGCTCGTGTGGGACCTATTTAAGTGAAAATATGAATTTTTAGCAAGTTC
>JAVXUL010000008.1:7498525-7519373 GCA_035590515.1 Trichilia minutiflora | reverse complement strand
GTGGAGCAGAGGAAGAACGAAGAAGGAAGAGAAGAAGAGGAGGAGGAGAGAAAACCACCAAATTCGGCCCCCTGACCACTTTTTATAGAAAAAAGGGTAAAATTATCATTTTGTCCTTAAATTCCCTTAAGGAGGAAGCTTCTAGAAAGGGGTAAAATCGTCATTTCGCACCGATTCGATCGAACGAATCGAAGATTCGGTTGACCGAACCACCCCTTCGATCGAACGAATAGCATTTCGATCAAACGAATCATCACTTCGGTCGAACAAACTGCCTATTCGTTCGATCGAATCCATGACCAAAGTTTCGGTCGAACAAACTACCCCATTTGATCGATCGAACTCGTTAAAAATGGACTTTTTCACTTACGTCCCTTCCAAAATTGAAAATCACAAGCGGGGTCCCATCATACATTCACAGAAACTCCTTTTAATCACCATAAACATCAAAACGAGCTACCGATATGCACGGCGGATGCACAAGTATGAACAAAAATGTGATGAAGTTACAGATATGCCCTTATGGTACATTCACGGGTGTGATAAAAGCATTCTTCACCTCAAATTATTTCAATGGCCAATCCAGATTTGCAGTTAATGACAACAAAACTCGAATCGTATTCATCTTGACTACAGGAGCAAATGTCTTCATATAATCGATGTCATATGCTTGTGTATATCTCTTTGCCACCAATCTAGCTTTGAACTTTTCAATTGAACCATCTACATTATACTTTATTGTATATACCCAACGGCATCCCACAGGTTTCCTTCCAGCTAGACATTCAACTACATCCCATGTTTTATTCTTTTGTAAGGACTTCCTTTCTTCATTCATCGCTTCCTTTCATCATGGATTAGTTAAGGCCTCCTGTACACTATTAAGAATAGATACACTAGACAATTGATTCATAAATGCAAGATTTGATATAGATAGATTAGAGGTGAAATTAATCATTGGATACTTGGCTTTATTAGAAAGTTCAAGTTCATAGGTAGTCTTAAGAATACCTTTAATATTATGATTTGGCAACTCTTTTTTGGTTATGACTATATGCTAGGAGGACGATTGGTTTGGTATATCTTCATACTTCACTTCTTCTGTATGATTTGGTTCCGATATCTGATTTGGTTTATGGACAGATTATTCTGATATCTGATCTAGTTTATGGACATATTGTGTATCTTGTTCAATGATAATCCTATTACTTTTACTATTATTATATACAAGAGTTTGAATTTCTTTATAGTACTCCCTCTGAATTTCAGGCTCTTTCTAAAAAAATATAGAAGTTTTATGGAACACGACATCTATAATGGTAAACATCCGTCTCTTTTGAGGATTATAACATCGATATCCTCGTTGATGAGGAGCATAGTCAAGAAACATGCATTTCTCAGCTCAAGACTCTAGTTTACTCTGTTTCTTCTTATATAGGTGAACATATGTGACACAGCCGAAGACCCTAAGAATCAATTCTGTAATTTTAGGATATACGACAGCATCCATAAGATATTGGATCGATGTTTTATATCAAATGTCCTGGAGAGAACCCGATTGATAGAGTAGACTGCGTATGTAAGAGCTTTTCTCCAATAATGTGTTAAAATTTAATCTTCAATGAGAGCAACTCGAACTACTTCCAATAAATGGTGATTCTTTCGTTCAGCCACCCCATTCTGCTATGGAGTATTAAGACATGTTCGTTGATGAATGATTCCTTGATCTGCTAAAAAAGATTGAAGCTCTAACTGCATATACTCCCCTCTATTGTCACTTCTCAAAACCTGGACTTTCCTTTTATACTGTGTTTCAACCATTCTGCAAAATTTCTGAAACAAGCTTTCAACTGCACTCTTAGACTTCATCATGCAAAGCCAAGTCATTCTGATGCAATCATCAATAAATGTGACAAACCACTGTGATCCACCCAATGTTGGAATTTTAGATGGACCCCATATATCAGAATGAATAATCATAAAAGGTAATGGACTTTTATGTGAATTTAAAGGAAACGATGTTCTGTGACTCTTCGTAAGCTCACAAATGTCACAATACAAACATGAACTATCTATGTCTAAAAATAAATTTAGAAACAACTTCTTAACGTAAGCAAATGATAAATGTCCTAGCCGTCGATGCCATAACCGAATATCTCCTTCATTATTTGAATTAACTGCCAAAGATCTTCCTAACCTGTGTGAATCTTCTCTTGCCAGATCTAAATAGTATAGTTTTCCTCACCTAATACCATAATCAATTGTCCTCCTTGTTCGAATATCCTTGAAAACATAAGAGTCAGGCCAAAAAATTATAACACATAATAATGCTTTGGTTATTTGGGAGACAGATAGAAGATTATATTTTAAGGATGGAACAACAAGAACAGTATCAAGGTTTAGGTCATTTGGAAGAGAGATAGCTCCTTCTCCAATGATAGAGGATTCACTACCATCGACTGTAGATACATTTGACAATGATGATTGTTTAAGGTGTTTTACTTGTCTAGCGTCAAATATTACATAATTAGTGCAAGAAAAATCAATTATCCATGTACTATTCAAAACATTTAAAATGCAAGCCTTACCATATTGATCATTACTACCTGCGATTGTGACCAATGTTTTGCTCTTATTTGTTTGTCCTTCATCAACAATTGTTACAATCGCTGCAGTGGGTGTTTTTGACGTCTTTTTTGATGCTCGGCTGTGGTTTCACCATTCAGGATATCCTATAATCTCATAACAACGTTCCTTGGTGTGGTCGGACTTATTACATTGAGTGCAAGTGTAATTGTTCTTCTCAGACCCTCTAAATTGTTTCATACGATTCTTTGTTATGAAGATGGTACCATCGTTATTTGATATCTCCATTTTGATAGTAGCACGACATAGAGTTTCTCTTCTGATTAATGCATAACATTCCTCTAAGTCAGATACAATTTCCTTTCTCAAAATCTCCTCTTGTACTTGTTCAATGTTATCATCCAATCCAGACAAGAACATGTGTACCCTCAGCCTTTCAACAGACTTTTGATACAACTCCACATCTTCAGGATCTTTCATAACAATCTTGTTATGATGATCTAATTCCCTAAAAATCTCAACCAATTCTCTATAGTATTCTGTTAGGGATTGATTTTTTTGTTTTGCAGCAAAAGCCCTTTAATTTAAAGCAAATACCTGTAGTTCATCCTTCCGTCATAGAAAGCTTTAAACAATGCCTCCCAGATCTCTTGAGCTATAGGTAGCCTGAGATATCTCTTGATGATTTTTGATTTTATGGACATCAATAACCATATTTTTACCTTTTGATTCGCAGCATACCATGCTTCATACCCGGTATCCTCCTTTACCGATGGATTCTTCTTCCCTCGAATGAATGAGAGTTTCTCTGGTTCAGTGATATGCATCTCTAATAGTTGTGACCATATATCATAATTGGATCCATCAAGTGTTATACCTGCGTTAAAAACACCTTCGGATTGCACAACCACCTGAGCCGGTATTGATTTTAAGCTGTCTGTCATTATGACATATTAAATAGTTTCAAAGATAATTTTGAGCTGAAGCTCTGATACCAAGTTGAAATCAAGTATTTTTTAATAATCTCACACATATATTTGTTGTTTACATGAGGGCAACCTATATAGTATATTAGCTTCGAAACTATAGGAAATAAACTAAAGTATTATTAAGAGATTACATAAGACTCCTAATTTATGTACACCTGATATTTGTAGAGATATACATTCTATAATTACAAAACAAATCTATTTCCTAATAATGATAATCTCAACAATAAAAGCCTGTTGTCTCCATTGAAATGTACTTGTCATAGACATGGATGTGTATATTTCCAAGTTTGTACATCATCAGGATTATGTATCGGCGTAGATGTTTTCTTTTTAAGAAGATTCACTTAAAAGAAAAATATTCTACAATTACATATCTCAACCTGCATAAATAAGAATTTAATACAACATGGGAATTTATTGGATTTAAAAAAAATTATTATATCTTATAAAATTTTGTATAATTTTTTATTCTACTATAAATCGTCTTTATTATGTGAAACTACCTAGTAATATAATTTAAGTAATATTTATGTTAAAATCATAAGTTATAAGTTTTTGATCAATTTTCATATTAATAGATACTAACAATAAATTTTATATTTTTACATTAGATTAGATGGTGGTTATTTACATTGCGTCGTGGTTTTATACGAAAAAATAATCTCTGATGGAACAAAAAATCTTGTGTATACTAAATTTCATAAAATATAATAAATTATTT
The DNA here is from genome assembly GCA_035590515.1 of Trichilia minutiflora. Lineage (NCBI taxonomy): Eukaryota > Viridiplantae > Streptophyta > Magnoliopsida > Sapindales > Meliaceae > Trichilia > Trichilia minutiflora. Next base: position 7,515,074 of record JAVXUL010000008.1, on the reverse strand, counting down.
TTTAAATCTAATAAATTTAAATATTGATATGTGTATGAAATTTTTCGTCAATAATTTTTTTTATGTGTCCCACCTTATAGATTTTATGTAATTTATGTTTCCTATCGTTTGATCCATTTCATATTTCCCCTTTTTAATCTTGTAATTTTGCCTATTGATTAACGAAAATGGTTCTGAGCCTTGTAAAAAGGTAATCGACTTGTAGTTTAACAAGCTATGATATGATCATGACATGTTCATTTTCTATTATGTGTTAAAAAGTACTACTGAAATTTTATATTTGTAATATGATGTGTTAAAATTACTGTTCAATCAAAAGAGTATTTAATGTAGTATCCGAATTGAGTGAGTGTAAAATTATTGTGGATATAAATTATGAAATTCTTGGATAGCTAGGTAAGGTAAGTGATCGCTATTAAATAGCATGTTGGGATTGACAAATGACCATCACTTGCTGACGGATAAAATGATTTCCTACACAACATTTATTATTTTATTTATGCGACATAGGCTTAATTTTCAATCTGCTGCATGATCATGATCATGATAATCAATATCAGATTTTTCTATCAAACATTGCTTTATTGTGACTTTTTAAAAAAACAAGTGGTTGAAAATATTGAAATCTTGGGAGTGAGTGAATGCATGCGTGTATAGAGAGTATAATGTATTGGGAAAGGAGTAAAGGCATTTGCTTCAACCATAAATCATGACAATATAAAACTTATAAAACATAAAAAAAAAATAGTAATTAGCTTGGAGAGAAAGTAATTACTGAGGGTTAGAATTATCGAATGTATCAAGGAATTAATTTATTTAATTTATTAGTTAAATAGATTAAACCTTAAATAAAATTGATTTATTTAAATTAATTTTATTTAATCCGTTTAATCCGAGAATTAAATGAATTAATTTGTTTAACTAAAGGACCAACCAGTTTATATGTTTAATTAAAAAAATTAAATTAAATTTTTTTAAACCTTTATATTTAGATAACAATTGATTATATTTAAATATTAACAATGATGTTAGACTTATTATTTATTAATATTGAGTAATATTAAATTTATTGATATTGAAAATTTAAGATCATATGTTTAGATTTATAGTTATTGATAAAATTTTTACTTTACTTACTAAAATTTTTATATGTCAAGTTATAATATAATTAATTTATATTATAAATTTATTATTATTATTGATATATTATATTTGTTAATAACTAATATATTTTATATATGTTTTTTTATTATATATATTTAAAATTCAAATTCTTAAAATCTATTTGCTAACTATTTGTTTAGACTTATTAATTGATGAACTAAATTAAGATTAATATCTTAATAAAATATTAATCTATATAATAAATAAATTATTTTGGTTCAATTCATTTAAGATCCATCTATAACATATTGAAAGGAATTAAATTAGATCAGTCTATTTAATAACTCTACTTAAAATAAGGTTAAGTACATAAATGATGAGTCGAGAGAAGGAAAAAAATTAATTATAAAAATACGTGAAGATATGTATGATAAAACATATTATTGACTATCCTAATAGTTTCAGTTCAGTCAAAATTCAGCAATGGCACATCATAATCATCGTTACGAGTAGTAGTATAGTTATAGTTATAGTAATGGCATCTTCATTCTTCTAGATTAAATTATAAAACATTTGATGCAATTTCTATTTTAAAAAATGGAACAAAAAGGAGTTCCTGCCCTCGGGATTCATTGGGCTAAAAAGCCTAATCCAAATGACAAATTTGGACTTGGCCCAAACTTTGTTGCAAGTGGGTACGTATTAATATTAATTATATTTTACAAAATAAATAAATAAATTATTATTTTCTTAAAATTATTGCAAGCAAATTCTTGTTTACCTTTTTCTGTCTCTACCATTTCTCTACTTCTCTCTCTTATTCAACACTTCCATGTCGAACACCTGCAACTCTCCAAACGACTAATTCAAAATGGATTCTTTTTGCTCTCTTTTATGCCCTTTTATCTCATTTTCTTCTGCCTTGTCTTTGGTTTCGTGGTGCACTTTGGAATACAGACAAAACTTCATGCTTTTACCTCGCTCTTTAACCATTCAAAACCACCATCAACGACTCTAGTTCTGGGATAAGTGCAGGAGAAGATTCAACTTTTGTAAGTAAATTCTTGGTTTTTGGTCTTAAATTAGGATTCCCATTTCATTTTCTTCATGATTCCCATAGTTAACTCGGTCAAAGCCATATCTTGGTGTTTCCTAAGGCTTTCGAGCTTGGACTTGAGTTTCCTTGACTTGGTTTCTGATCTGCTTTCAGATCTTCAAAGCCTAGACTTTTCTGCGTTCTGGTCAGTTTTCTCTAGTTCACAGTTTTGGTTTGTTAGAATTCTGTGAGTTTGACCTTCTAATTCGGTGATTTGAAGGTTTATCAATCCTAGGGTTACTTCGAATTCTTCGTCTTTGAGTTAGCGATTAAGTCATTCTTCATTGTTGCTGGGGTGTTGATTCTGGAGCGAACTATGCTTGTTTGGTTTGGTTGATGGGAGCATTTGTAACTTACAGGGGGCTTATATATTTATGTAATTAGGATTTCTGATCTTATTTTGAGAATTCTAACCATGTGGCTTTTGTAGATACTGGTCTTGAGCTTCTTTAGCTATGTAATTAGAGGTCTAGCTAGGTTTCACGTTTTGTGTCAACCCTTCTTATCGATTTCTGTTAAAATGTCTGGAAATGGTCACTGTTTTCTGGAATGGAAGGAGGAATTTATTTCACAGGAGCGTGGCAACCGTGTGGTTCACTACTTTTTGAAGGATTCTTCTGGGGAATCCGTACTTGCTGTTGTGGGCACTGAGAGAAGTGTTAGGCACATGTTCTATGTTGTCGCTGAGGAGTTTGTGCGAGTTTATGGTGCTAAAAATTCAATACATGCTGGTTATAAATGGAGATCGCGAAGAGAAGTAGTTGATTGGCTTACATCTATGCTTTCTAAGCAGCATCTTCAGGGCGATCGGTCCAGTATGTATCATCTCTTTTTAAATTTCTGTGTACTTTTTCCATTGTAGGGTGTGTAGTTAAATTGTCAAATAATGCAACAAATGGCTCTGAGTTATGATAAATAATTGGGTAATATGTTTAAGGAAAAGGATAATACCCCATGCTATTCTCATTTTCATTATCATTTTTTTGTTGAGGTCCTCCACTGTATTGGGGTTTTTCATGTACTGGAAATAGCTTTAAGGCATTTAAAATTCTGCCAGGAGTAGATCGGTTGCTCAAACTTGGCATCTTTGTTTTTCCTCCATAATAGGTTTCACTTATCATTATCATATATCATCAATAAATTTTCTTCACAGTGTTGTAGCAGTTGTGTTTGACGGTTGAGAAATAAGCATAGTACTGTGTTCTTGTGACCATAGCCGTTTCTTTATTTGGAAGTTTATCCTTTGATTATATCTGCTTTGCAGAATCAACTAAACATGATCCAGCACAAGCTTTAGGATCGACTAGATGTCCTGTGAATGGGATCAGTGCTCGGAAGGTCCAAATATCAGATGAAATGGTATAACTCTTTGTGGGTCTTTGAGTAATTGATAATTAATGTTTTTCATATTTAGCTTATACCTTCTTAGCAGGGCCATCCTTCTAGAAATGTAAATGGACAGAGTTCAGACATTGTATGGTCAGGCAGTGCATGGACATGTGGTAAACAGCTCAAACATTACCCTGCATTTTGTAGGAATGGGACTACAATATCGGTAAGCATCTGCAATTGAATTAGAAGGGATGGTAAATTATTCAAAACAATATCTGTACGAAGTAAAGGCGTAGGAATGTGTGTGTGTGTATAAGGAGGAGAATTGAGATGTTGTAATTGATGCATCAAACCAAATGGATCCATTCAGAGACTTTACTTTGATTTCTTTGCATTGGAAATTTGAGTTATATTTATATCAAACTGTAAAACCCACACACCTTTCAACAGTAATGGTAGCAAAATTCCAGTCTAACATTAGATTGTCGTTCTTTGTTCCCATGACATTCTTGCTTCTTCTGGTGTTCAGATTCAGTCATTTGTCTTTGTTATGGCTAAGGGAGAGAATCATTATGTTGCCTATTTGGAAGATATGTATGAAGATAAGAGGGGACAGAAAAAGGTCAAAGTTAGGTGGTTTCACCACAATCAGGAAGTAAAAGGCGTTGTTTCTCTACGTAATCCTCACCCAAGGGAAGTTTTCATAACACCTCATGCACAGGTCATTAGTGCAGAGTGTGTAGATGGTCCTGCTACTGTATTAACTCGTAAGCATTTTGAGAAATGCTTGGCTGCATTTCCCAATGCTTTGTTATCCAGAATACATTTCTGCACTAGGCAATTTAGAAGCAACAGATTGAAGCCCTTTGATTTGAGTAAATTGCATGGCTATTATGATCAACCGATTCTCTCTCTCTTGAATTCCAATACCTTACAAGAGAATGCCTCTATTTGCCATGGGTTAACTGGGGATGAAGATGAACTGACTGCAGGTGAGAATATAAAGCTGGTAGCCAAGAGAACAAGACATGTTAGAGGGAGTCAAAGGTTTCTGACGGATAATTCAGGAGTTGGATCTAATAGAGTTTGCCAACTGATGACCTATGAACCTTCATACAAGAAGTTGAAATATGGTTTGTCTGGTATGAGATTGCTTTCCCTCAAGCATGTTGAGTATCAGTCTTGGTATAGTTCAGTGTATAAGGTTGGTACAAAGATAGAGTTGCTGTGCCAAGATAGTGGAATCCGAGGCTGCTGGTTCAGGTGTATAGTCTTGCAGTTGTCTCGGAAACAGATGAAAGTTCGATATGATGATGTGCAGGATGAAGATGGAAATGGCAACCTCGAGGTATGTGTTGGCATTTGAAAACAATCTGTAGTCTGGCTGAACTTTAAATATAAAACTGTTGTAGACATTATATTTGAATTATCATACAAAATAGATAATTCCAATCCATGGTTGACACGATGTTCTACCTTTTTTCAAAAAGTAGAAAACCATGATATGCCGAATGTTGAGCTTCATTCCTAATCTAGACATATTGGAGTCAACATCAATAAAATATTCTGTTGATGTTTGTGTAAAATATGTAACACTTTTTTATCTTTATCTTTAATGTAAGCTCTCTCTCTCTCTTCTTTATTTTATTTTTTTATCTTTAATGTAAGTTACATTCACCAAATATAGATTACAAGGTGGCAAATTCGGCTCTAACATGGACCTGTCTATTCCAATGTGCCCTCAATCTTTCTTACTCATTTTAGTTAGGAATCTTCCCTTGAAAAGTCATTTATTTCTTCTCCAATGTGTAGGAATGGATTCCGGTCCACAAATTGCCTATGCCGGATAAATTGGGTATGAGGTGCTCAGGCCGCCCAACAATCCGACCGGCCCCTCATGATCGAGAAGATCTCACTTTTGATATTGGGACAGCAGTTGATGCATGGTGGAGTGATGGCTGGTGGGAAGGAGTTGTAATTGGAGTTGGCAGCTCTAGCACCGACAATCTGCAAGTTTATCTTCCTGGTATGCTTCCATTTCTTTTTACCTCTCTCTCTCTTTTTAATTTCTATGTTTGACCTTTTCCCTTTTGCTGATGTGATTGTCACGGTGATATTAGGGGAAAGTCTATTCTTGAACGTACACAGAAAGGATCTCAGGATTTCCAGAGAGTGGATGGGAGACCAATGGGTTGATATTGAGGCAAAACCTAACATCAATTCTGTCATATCTACCACTATTAATCCTGAAAATGAAATTTCCTTGTTCTCAACTATTGCTAAGGATGTCAAGACTGATGAGTTGGATGCCTATACTCAAATTCCTATTGGTACAAAATTTGATACTATCGAAAAGGAAAAACCAACCTTGGCTGCTGTAGCCAGTCCTGATCTTCTTCCAGAAGATGTTGACTGGGAAAATGAGAAGTCTCCAGCTCTAGAACAAGGTAATGGGCAATGTGCTGATGATGTCGATGTCATCCGCGATGAAGTTCATGATGTGCAAGGTAATGATGAAAATGAAGATGATGATAACAACAATGACAATGAAGCCAAGGTAGAGACAGAGGTTTTCGAGACTTCTGAGCATGATAGTAGAACTACTGAAGTACCCATGGAAGTGATGGCATGATATTGTTTACAAAAGTTTGTGATGCCTTTGTTCATGAGAAGTTAGGTGAATTGGTGGTGAGGATGTTTGTAAATAGTGGCTCTGGCAATATGGAAAGTCATTATGTTTTTGTTTTGACTTGGTGGGCTTAGTAGCTGTACAGTAATGAGGTTAGATGTTGAGGATTTCTATTTTGGCTGAATGTATTAGAATTGGGGAAGACATTTATTTTTCTTATGTGAGAAGTCCAAAAACTAGTACAAGTCTCAAACAGTGGTTTGTTGACTAGCACGAGTGCTTCTTGCTTGTACCTTGTAACGTCAAGTTTGTATCCTCACAATGGCAGAATTACGTTTTGTTGGTTCCTGGTGAACTACGCAAACGTAGTAGTAGTTGATACTTAAAACGTTTGTTCAGATGATTTTCAATTGTTTCCTGAAATGCAGGCTGTTCGTCTCGTGAAGCAAGTGCATATCCACTCGATGTTAATGAAGATCTAAACACGATCGAAGTGAAGATGACATGTACTGTTGTATTTCATTGCAGGCACTGAAATTAATCACACAAGCAGCTGAGAGAAGGAAACTACAGAGAATCCCCTGTTTCGACCTTATTCCTCGATGAATCCTCAAAATATTCTTTTGTAGAGGACGATAAAGAATAAAGAAGGAAAAAGAATCAACAATTTTAGGACTTAGGGAAGTATTATAGTCTTAGCCATTGCTTTCCCTCAATGAATGTCACACTCAGAAATGGCTGTATTTCCTCGTAGCTGAAACTCTTCAACCATTGCGCCCGATGGCTTTTATCTGCTCCTTTTCCCCCGCACTGGTATTCCCCAAATACTACAGTCCTGAAGATACAAGTTTCGAATTTTCGTTAAACAATTAATCATTAACCCCAAAAAATATAATAAAATAAATAAATAAAATTGTTTGTCAGACTTCATACGAGAACTCGTACTTATCTCTGCAAGGCATATTCCAGTCACTCCATCCAGCAGGATTTATGATATCCTCCATGTAAGAATATGAATATATTATTCTCGAATAATTTCCCCAGGCTCTTCCCAAATAAATTTTCCCAGTTCCGTTTATTACACAATTTACAAAAGAAAACCCTGTATTGTCATTTGGAGAATCCCTGTGGTGAGCTGCTATTGCTCCAGATTTTTCAGCAATTGAATGAAGAACGCAATCCTGTTTGATGTGCAAATTTCAAGCATTAGAAATCATGAAGAAAGCTTCCAATTTTCAGTGCAAAAAAAAAAGAAAAAGAAAAGAAAGAAAATACCTGATAGAGTGATCTTGCTCTGCCAAATATGAAGTCTATACTTCCTTGAATGTGACACTGGTAGAAGTAATGGGATCCAGTATCATCCAGGAGTGTGTCCTGAGCCCCCAAAACCCTGATTTTATACAACATAGCCTTGTTACCAGCAATTCTCAGCGCTACAGCTTGCATTCCAATTCCTCCAGGAACTGCAACGACTGTATTCTGTCGCCACTCACGTCAAATTATGTATTAATTAAGCAATAAAAATTGTTTGTAAACTATAAAGTTGACGCAAACATTTGAAAAGCCAATTGGTTGTACCGCAAAAGTAATCCCGGTTGCACAAAAGAAATCAGAAAATATGGATACAGATGCTGATTTAGATGTTCCAAGTTCAATCCCATTACTGCCTTTGTCTGATGCTTTATTGTCCCAAGAAATTACTGTTTCAGAGACTCGTTTTTCGTTCCCAATGAATGAGATATAAGGTTTATTTTTCGGCACCACTACCTTTTCGCTGCATAGATTTAAACAGTAACGTATCATAAGCTGTTCAAATTCTCAAAATGTGGAGCATAGAGCTGCTGCCTGGAAAATAATGAAAAGTTGGATACCAAATTAAATTCTATGGATACGAAAATTTTGTTGATGAAATTCGCCAGTTGTGATTCTCATGTAAATGTAACTGCCCAAATACCCACGTAGCTGATATTAAATTCCCACTTACCCAAAAATATAGCAGAACTTTCAGGTCATACAAAAACAAGATTAAAAAAACAGAAAAGGAAAAAAAAACACTGCAAAAATGCAAGACAAAAACACCTGTAGATTCCAGGGAGAATGTAGATTTTAACTCTTTCTGCATTATTTTCTGGGACCATATCTACTGCACCTTGAACTGTGGCAGAATGTGCAGTACCATTCTTGTCAACAATGATAAGCCTGGTACGATTGATATTTTCTCCTGTATTCAACCATACTTTACTCCAGTCTACCTGCATATCATCCCAAGTGATGAAGTTCCTGTAAGCTGTATTCAGAGATAAACTCACTTGAAGAATAACCAGGAAAGCTGTAAAAACCAGAAGAAAAGAGCAACCCATATGCAATATTCTCAACTTTCTTCTTTCGTTCGTTCTTTCTTTCTGTTTGAGAGTCAAAACTCAAAAACACCAAGCAAATTAAAATTTAAACAACTAGATTATCATGTTCTGTACGTGAGAAATTTTTGTTTTTGAGAGTTACAAGTTGTGAAGAAGATGAAAGAGTGTGAAGGAGTTGAGAGTAATAAATACACAGGAGCGCATGCATGAGGCAATGTAAGAGTCCTGGGAAAAATTTAACGTTTGTTTGTAGTGGCAAAGAAATCATAAATATGATTCGTAATATATTATTTGCAACAGAAGAAGAAGATGAACAAGTGTTTAATACAAAGATGGTTTAAAGCTTTTAAAAGAATTGAAAGAGTTCAGTCATGAAACTTGTGTGGTTAAATGAGATCATTAAATGAAGCTTGAAAGAAAAAGGAAGATCATAGCACTTGGAGAAGTTTTAATTAGATCATGGTATAAAAGGTGGTTTGTTGACGAGTAATTAATTAAATAAACACTTAAAACCCAAATGGCGGTTTTTGTTTTGAGCTGAAAAGAAACTGAAAAAAAAAAAAAAAGACTTTGAATTTTTGAAATGAATATCTATTGCACACACTTTCTATGCTCAATTTAGAGGAGACCCAGTAATTAGTAGAAATTAATCACTTGATAAGGGTTGCTGTCAATTAATTTAATCAGCTCGTTTAGTTCATTTTTTTTCCCATGACCATGATCAGTTAATAGGAGACACAGTTTCCATTTTAAAAATTGAAGAAGCTTGAAAATTTTCTTTTGGTTGCTATTAAAAATAATAATAAATTAAACTGGTATGATTAATAATATAAACGTCAAAAACATCTTCTTCATATTTTCTGCTCTTTTTGAAAGTAATGTTCATCATCACTTCCATATTTAAAATGCAAGGTAGAGGTTAAGCTCTCACAAATACTATGGCAATAGATTTCTCTTAAATGCATGTGTTGATGTTTAATTTAATGTTTAATATATAAGAGCTTATTTTTGAACTGAACCATAATAAGAAATAGACCATTTGGAACAAATTATCAGATTGAACAATAAAAAATTTAATTTGATTAAGTGTTTTGAGAAAAATAGAATATGATTTAAATTTTTTTTTTAAATGATCCTTGAAATAAGTGGATCCCGTAACAATGGGTCCGATAATTTTCCTATAGTAAAGGATACAAAATAACATTGTTCGTGAGAAATTAATTCTATATATAAAAGCAAAGGAAGATGAGCTTTTGAAGTTAGGAGCATACTAGAATAATCAAAATTACATAAAATTTTAATTAAGTAAAACAATTTTTTGTTTGAAGTTTTAAAGATATATGTATGTTTATAACAATTTATATTATGTATTATTAAAATTTTAATATTATCTATTTATTATTTTTTTTAATATACAAAAAATTTTAATTTATTTAATTAAAAATAGATAAAATCCATTTATCAAAGTTACTATTATCAAATTTTTAGTCCAATTTAATTTGATCAATTATCATTAATTAAGTTCAAAAAGAAAAAAAAAATAAAGACTATTGCTTGTTCATTATTAATTTGTATAACAAAATATTATTAAATAAAAATAATTCGCTGAACGATCAGGTATATTAAAAGAAAATAAAAAATTGTTGGATAATTCTCCACTCAGTTTACTGGACAAAGTGCACAGTGACAGTTTCTTCCTCTTCGTATTCTACGCACGAAAGGGGAGAAGAATTGAATTCAAAATGACAACATTTTCCCTCTCTACAACAGTTTTACCTTCTCTAACGATACCCAGTTCTTCTAATTTCAAGTTGTCTGCTTTTTCTGTTTGTTTACCGTCAAAAGTTAGTGCCTCTACACTTGGAAATACTCTGAATTTCCCACTTTCTTCATCAATTAGCAGTAGGGTTTCTGCTACTCCTGAGACCTTAGATGGGTCTGGAGCTTCAACACTTGAGGTTTGTCTTATCATTTTCTTTTTGCATTTTTGGTCCTCTAGGATTAGGATTAGAGTTAATATAATTGTTTGATTTGCAGAGTTTTATGTTTGAGTTATTTCGTGACTTAGTTTGTTAATAGTATATTCAGCTGCTCAAAAATGTGAGAAAATGAAAAAAAAAATGGTTTGTTTTTTCAGTTGATGTTAATACTACATAGGCCATGTCTGAAATTTAGGTATTGTTACTTTTAGTTTACTAAGCTATAGAATGGAATTACTATTTACTAGCTACTAAATTTAAGTGGGTGGGTGATTTGTAAACCAAACACTTTAGCTGCATTGCTCTCAAAGTTAAGCGGAAGCACAACAGTTACAGATATATTTTTTGTTTGGTTTGGTTCTATTTTTTCCCTCGATTATGCCCACTGTTCTGATCAAAATTAGCCATATCATAATTGTAATGCTTTGCTTTATGGCTAGTACAATGTTGCGAAATAGCATGAATAATTTGTTTTCTCGTTAGCGAACCAACATAGCTGTCTTACTTGGTGTGGTCAAGCATTTTAATTTTGGTTGAAAATTTAACTTTTCATCTTCATTTCCCTGTACATTATATTTATAGTTAGATGGAGAGCTTATTTATGTTTCTGTTCTATAGGCTGAAGGTTCTGAGACGCTCAGTCCATCTGTCAGCTCAGACGTTGACAAGGTATAGTTCCAGCTGGCATTTATTGAGAAAATACAAGACTGTAATTGTGGAATTCGAATATTTTTGTTATTTGGCACTTGAGACTCAAAATGAATATGTTCAAATGGACCTCATACATAGGCTTGTTTTCCTGCTCTCCTTGTGGTTGTAATAATTTAACCTAGTTGGAACTATTTTGAGGCCAAAGTAGTGGAATGCATTATGTGACATCATAGTTTGAGGATATTAGTAGTTAGTCCCATCATAACGACTCATTGCGATCTTGGTTCTGCATAGCAAAAAAGTTTGCTACTTGTAGTCTGTATTTGTTGTTCACAGCTTGCAAATCTTCAATCTGCTTCTGCTATTTGATGTTAACGCAAGTTCCTTCAATTTTCGATCAAACTATAAAGGTGCCTTTTCAAGCTATAATTGCTTGACTAGATTCGAACCATCGGCTTATTATGAAAGGCCACAAGGTTCTTAAAATTAAACAATGATCTAGATATATATTTTCTTCTTTAAAATGCCATAGTTAGTATGACATTACTTTATTTATCATCTAAGAGAAATTTCTGCCTGATTGCTATCCACAAATAATTCTGGAATCCCTGACTTTGAAAGGACCTTTTCGAGCAATGAATGAACCCTGGGGATTTCGTTGGCATAAAAATTTTGCATTTTTTAATAATTTAGTGGATGATGATTTTATTGAGGTTTCTGCTCTTTGACTATCTAACACCAACTGTAGCAAGAATTTAAAACCAGCTGTTAGAAGTTTGAATTACCTTTAATTGCTTGTTTTCTTTAGAAAATAACTTAAATTGTAATTTTCATGAATTCACATCCTATTTGACTTTTTATTTTATCATGTTGTTATAACTTTTCTTTTTGGAATATTTCCAAATTTTTTTTTGAACTTTTTCTGTTCTCAGGTTGCACCTAAGCAAAAAATCAGAATCAAGCTTCGGTCTTACTGGGTGCCCTTGATTGAGGACTCTTGCAAACAGATTATGGATGCTGCAAGAACTACTAATGCAAAGACCATGGGCCCTGTTCCGTTACCAACCAAGAAGCGGATCTACTGTGTTCTTAAATCCCCACATGTGCACAAGGATGCCAGGTTCCATTTTGAGATCCGAACTCACCAGCGCCTTATTGATATTCTATACCCAACTGCCCAAACTATAGATTCTTTAATGCAACTTGACCTTCCTGCTGGAGTTGATGTAGAGGTTAAGCTCTGATGAAGCATTGCTGCACCATAAGTAAATTTCTTGAATTTCTGTATTTTCCCCTTGTGTTTCTGGTTTCCACATAGCTATGATTTTTAGGTTCCCTATCAAGGCATGTCAAAGAATGAGATATTTGCTTTTTTCCCCTCCTTTAGTTGTAATATCAACTTTTTTTTTCATTATAATGTGATGGCATCAACGGGAACTCTTTTTGCAATATCACTTAGACTTTCCTCAAGTTTCCATTCTTCAAGTTTCCCTTGGGTACATATTGATATATTGATTGAAAAATCAAGATTACCTCAAACCTGGACTATGAGTACCAACTAAAATAGTGCTGAGGTACTTGATTCATGGTCTTTACATATTTTTAAAAGATGTTGATTCATAGGTTTTGGATCTGCCTACTTTCTATTTTTAATAAGCCATTTATATTCAACATAGCTAAATTTGCCATCATTTTGGATCTCCTTTGTCCATGATGTTTAGATCTTCGATTAGGAACAATATAATTTACGTCAACAATGCTAGGGATATAAATTCTCAATACAAATTGACTTGATGTGATATAATTACATTATTGTCACAAAGTTTATTCTTTTTTAATTTCATGAATTTTTACTCCTGTGAAAATATAGGATATCTTGCAGTAATATAATTTTGCCATATTACTTTGTATGATTGAGTCATATTAATTTGTATAATGGCACCACTTATTTTACATTGATTGAAGGAGATTTTGATTTCATTACCTATATCTTTTGTTGTTTCAGCATATCTTTGTGATTTGGAGATTTTTATCTCTTGTCAAACTTATAATGAATGATGCCAAAGATGCATACTCTTTCTTTTTCTTGCCGTGAATTCACCATTCTATCTGTGACCATTGGCATCGCAATCTAAGTATCATTGATTCACTGTTTGATGTATTTTTTGGTTTCTGTATGAACTGATTTTGTGATTCGCTTGATGAATACTGAAGTGGGCCTACCACGTCTTCACTGTTTTATCTTCTGTGACCATGAATGTATGTGTCTTCATCACCAACATCAATATTTATGAGTGTCCATCCTTTTTCCAAATGTCATTCAAGTCTTAGAACAACAACAATTTGCTGTTGAAGCTGATAGTCTGTGTGTGGAGATTTGTTTGAAGCATAACCTTTGCATATTTATTCTGTTCAAAGATGCCGGGTTCCACATTGGCTAAGCACTTTTGTCAATATATTGGTATCCTGCACTATCAATGGTAGTGGTTCATTTTTGAAAAGGCTAGAAATAATAAAGGCATGTCATGTGCACAGGGAATCTAAATCAATCATAAACTATTTTCCTCCAAATATAATTGCCTGTTGGTCGAAAACATACTTTATTTTTGTGTCCTTGTAAGTTTGGTGTAAGATATACACTGCCCTCCAATCAATGATTAAGCAGTAGTAATGTAATGTATTGTTTACCTCTCAGTAAGTGTAGTATTCAAAATCTTATTCTTTCATGTTATTTCTGTACAATCCTATAGTATACGAAGTAACCTACTTTTTCTTTATCCTATCTTAGCACTAGCACATGATTATGAGATCTGTTAACATATTGCAATTAACAATGCAAAGTTGTAAACCTCTTTGTAAGGAATGCAAGAAAAGTCAAGGCAGAAGTGGCTTCTAAGAATCTTGAATCTGTAGGTGACTGTTCAGGCTTCTGAAGAGCCAAAGGTTATCAATCATAACCAATTTGTTTTGTGGTTCAGAAAGGGAAAGTGAAAGTGAAAATGACTAGAAGGTCCATCCTTACCCTTAATTGAATAGGAAAAACTTTTTGTGTGAAAAAAATGGAAAACCAAACATCTGGAAATACAGACAATTGAAGGATCCCTCATTGGATTCATTGAGGGAAAGATTAGTTAAAATATTCCTACTTTATTCCAAATTCACAATTTATATACAATGGTAATCAAGGCAAAACGGATGGATATATTCAAACAACCATGTTAAATTTATAAAATTGGAATATTCAAAGTAATAAGAGACTAATTAATGATGCTGCTTTAAATAATCAGTAATACCTAGTACTAATATTAATAAGATGCACACTCTTGTAGTCTAATGGTTCCATTATGGTGATTTTATTTTGGAAGGCATTCGTACTGGTCTTGGATTTGAATTTCTGAAAGTGTACGTAAGTGTAAGAATCTGGTGTAGTTCCAGTTTTATCTGATTATTTGATATCGTCTGTCAAGAATCGAGTTGGGCGCCTGTTTGGTTAAGGATTCGGGTTTTATCCCGATGACGCTGCTCAAGAGTAGTTGAGAGCTTGAGTCTTTCTGGCAAAGTCTCTCAGGACGTTGACTAACGGTCGGAGTTTTTGGATTTTCAAAAAAAAAAATTTAATAAGATAAAAATTGATGATGAATAAATGATGAGAACGAGAAATGCAATGTTAACTGTACTGTCTATGAAATTTTATAATTAATATATTAAAAAAAATTATATTACTATTAAATCTTAAATTTTGATGATAATTTTTTATTTTTAAATAATAATCAAATTGTATAAAAAATTATTTTCAACCAGTTAAAAAAAAATGTCATCGGTTATTATTTTCTATTCTTCCAGCTGGTCTGAATCCGATGGAACGGCAAAAGACGGAAGATGATTGGACCGTCAGCACGTGACACAAATCAAGGGGGAAAGATGTCGAAAATCATGGCACTCATTTGGAGACCAAGAGTCATTGACTCATTGTTACAACTTACAAGCAACCATCGAATAATAATTTGATTTTATATGTGAATTTTAATAACAATTTTATATTACTTGACATATACGTAATATGATATAAAATTCACAAGTGTCGTAATAAAATTTTATTTTTTTTTTTATTTTTTTTTT
Organism: Trichilia minutiflora; assembly: GCA_035590515.1. NCBI lineage: Eukaryota > Viridiplantae > Streptophyta > Magnoliopsida > Sapindales > Meliaceae > Trichilia > Trichilia minutiflora. The sequence goes on along the minus strand of JAVXUL010000008.1, from coordinate 7,499,804 downwards.
GTAACCCGAAATTCCAAACTGCCAACTAACACCCCTGGAGACTCGTGCCAGGGGGACCCGTAATAAAAATGTTGCAAACCTACCTTGGTTACATGGGAAAATATAATTGATAATATAAATGATGTGTCATTGAACGCATTGATTCCTATGCCCAACCTTATCTTCCAAATTGGCAAATTACAGTTAGGAACTTTTTATTGATAAGAATCCTCAACATGACGACACAATACAAGTAAGGACGTTTTCTCTATATATTTATTATTAATTTTATAAATAAAGAATACCCACTTCTTTGACCTATTAAAAATATATGAAAATATGACGTTATTCCTAAAGGCACTAATGGCTGTGAAGATGGCACATTTTGAACCAGGTGTTTGTTACCTTGTGGTGGAGATTGAAAAGTATAATCAATTGGCAATAAAGGTATTGCTCTACCTTTATTGCTCTAGGAAAGCAGATTTTGGTTCATAGTGATTTGGTAGATGAGAACCTCAATATTGTCGTTTGATAATGAAAATATGCCCAATCTGTATAGATGTGGTACTTGTTAAATTACGTGGGCGAAATTCTATCCCACAAGACGTAAGTGATAAAGAGAAAGATAAAATTTTTAAACATTCACCAATTTATATTTTTTTATTATCCCTTGTTCAAGTGTATTGAATATAAAATTAGTACCATATTTTATTTTGTGTGATACGTCTGTTTTTTTTTTTAATTGAAGATTTATTTTTCACTAAGAAAAAAAATAAAATGGAGAAAGTAATCAAGTGTGAAAAGAAATACTGAAGATTTGAGAATGCTGAATTAGATCCTTCAAATTGTGGGGATGATGGTTCCAAAGCTTTTTTGAGATTATCAACGGAAACACAATTCAAAACTCAATGGGAATTAATTAAAAATGTCCACGGTTTATAATCAAAATTCAAAAATACTCACATTAAAATTTTTTAATAAAAAATAATTCAAATAACTGTTTACGAACGAAAATATCTTTGAAATTAAAGTAAGAAGAGGAACAGATTTGGTGCGGTGAAGTTCGCTAGAATGCGCCATCGAGAGTCCACATGGCGTCCTCGATGGGAGCCACGTGGACTCTCGTTTTAATTAATTTATTTTTTTTTTAAATTTTAAAAAATATAATTAATTAATTTAAAAAAATAGAACTCTATGTTAATTTTTTTAAAAAAAAAATTTAAAAATTAATAAAATATGAAAATATAATTAATGAAGTCAAATATTAAAATATTAAGAATTTTTCATATAGTAAAAATAT
>JAVXUL010000008.1:7476485-7498425 GCA_035590515.1 Trichilia minutiflora | reverse complement strand
GATACACATATGAAACTTCCTTATATGTGTAGGATTTTTTCAGATTTTTCAATAAAGTTTAAGTTATGAATTCTTTTTATATGGGTCCAAATTGAAAGGACAAAATTGGGTTATGACACACTATATGATTTAAGACGTCTGTCAGGTGATTCGTGAGGTCCATCCCCAGAGGGTGCGCCTGCATTTAGTATTACCGTGTGTTATACTGTGCACGTATCTTGTGGTTTAGGACGGTTGTTAGGTGATATGTAAGGTCCCGCCCTCAAAGGATGCGTCGATCTTATATTCGACTGGAGGACGCCTTGATGATGGCTGGACGTAGGAGTTTTTCCTGTATACAAAAAAAAAAAATAAAAAAAGTACGTGGATGGTAGAGATGTGAATGAACTACTATTACATCAATTATGAAGTTTAACTATATGCAGAGTTCAACTTGTTTGCTATGTGTGCCATTCTCTTTTTATAAAATGTTGGTTTGGTGAGTGTTTTTGTAGGAGCAGTGCCTCGTTCAAGTTTTGTTTATGTCGATTCACTATTAAGTTTCTCTGCAGTGCCAATCAATTTACTGCTGGAAAAGATGCCTACAGTTTATCCTGTGTTTTTATTTGAATGTTCTTGTGGAGATGCAGTTTATAGTTCTATTTTTATTTTTATATTTATTTTTCTCTATTTAACCATGAAGTTTATCTACAGTGACAATGATGGGTTGGAGTCTGTTTACGGTTGGAAAAGATACTCAACATTTTATTCTGTGTTTACCTTGAACTTGGATATCCGACACCTTGTTTTGGGTTTGAGTTTGATAAGTCTCTACTGAGCTGAGGTCCAAGGGAATGACTGGTATAGTGGGTTTTCATCTTCCAGGAAGGCATTTGGGTGGGTTTTCTCCTCAGCCTCATCTTTCATCTCTTCATCAAACTGCATTAGCTGCTGCTGAAAACAGTTCTCATTCGGGATGTCTGCTACCATGTCGACCTAAACATCTTTGAGGTGGCAAGTCCATCATGGTTGATCTCCATCCAATACAATCTGTTGCAATGGCTGCAGAAAAGAGGTTACAGGATGATCTTTGATGGCTCTGTCTTCAAGGATTGGTGAAACTAGCTCTGATGCCTTGGAATAATTCACGGACTTGGAGCAAGGGACTGGAAACTTGAGGATTTCTAGAGATCCAAGTTCAAATGTGTCGGATGCAATATCTCAAAAAAGAAGTCGTGAATCAAATATCAATTCAGAACCCAATTTTATTAAACTAGATGCGGTTACTTCAACTTCTGAGGCAATGTTTACTTGTGACGGCCGAATTTTATAAAAACTGTAAAACATATAATACTTTATTACTTTCTCAATCCAATTGTCATTTAGGTTCTGGTTTTGTGAAGTTATTCAGTGCTTCATCTTCTGCAGCCATGTGTAATAATGATGCAACCCATTGTCCAGACGAACCTTCAATGTGGGATTGTGAAGCATGCTCTTTTTTGAATCATACAAGTTTCTTTAAGTATAATAATAGTTTATTTAAACATATTTTGTCCTTTCTTCATTAAGCTATATAATGAAGATGCTTATTGTACGATTATAGTTTCACATGATCTGTACTGCTAATGTTAAGTCTCTGAAAGGCAAGAGAATTTAGCTTTTGGGTAGCATGTATTTTCCTGATTAATTTTGGGTTCTCTTTGTACATAAAGGCCTATTATTTTATAAATAAGCATTATAAATCAGAATTTCTCTTTATATGTTTTTAAATGGGTAATAGATATGTCAAAAATTAGCTGATGAGCATCACTGTCCAAACAAATACCACGGTGGATATAGAGATCCCTTGTAAAAAATAGAACCTTAGAATTTCAGAACATAGCTTCTTTTCTTTTCTTAATTTTTTCCTGGCTGCCATCATACCATTGCTTATACCAGTTTTCACTGATGCAGCATTGCCGCATCCATTAACCCCAATATGTGAGATTTGTAGCAAAACAAGGCCCAAGGATGCTAGCACCTACCACAATATATGGGCCTGTTAAGTTCTGTACATTGGAGAAGCGTATGATGTGGGACAAATGCTCAGCATGTAATCGATGGTGCCCACCAGTGTCAACCGGAAGGCACCTATTTTGGGACATGAGACCTGCAATCTCCATAGCCTTCCCTTCCAAGTTACAGAAATTCTAATTGCGAAGGAAATTTAGGCTTGCTGGTTTTTTCTTGTCCATTTCTTTAGGAACAAGAGATTCTGGATCTAATCGAATGTTTCGATTTTGCTGGAATGAGGGCTTTTGTGCTTAGTTCATATTGTTCATTCTTGTACTTCCCTTAACATTTTATTCATTTTCTTTCTGTCTGGTTTCGTTTTTGAGTAGCAAACGATTTTTTTTTTCATATTGATTTGTGTTGATGCTTTTGCAACAGAAGAACAAGCAATGAATATGATAGATGAATCCGATGAAAATTGTTCGGTTGTAGATACTTTTGTTCACTAAATCCTGTTATAATATTACTTAAGGGTAAATCTAATCACCCCTACTGTTTGCTGTAAATCCAATCACCCCCTCTTTTGGCTGAAAATGAATCTCAGTCATTGAATCTAAAAAATGAATGATTGAGATTTATTTTCAGCCAAAAGAGGGGGTGATTGAATTTACAGCAAACAATAAGAAGGTTTTTGGTTTTATCCCTATTACTGAAATTTTATGTTTGTACTATGATGTGTTAAACTGACAGTTTCAAGCAAAAGTGTCCATTGAATGTAGCAACCGAAGCAAGCGATTGTAGAATTATTGTTGATGTAAATGATGAAATTCCTAGACAGACGAGGTAAGTAATTGCTATCAAATAGCAATTGGGACCAATTTATCACAATCATATATTGCCGGATAAAATGATTTCCTACACACCAATTTATTTTGCGGGACATATTTTTATTTTCAATTTCCTGCATGATCATGATCATGATCATCAATATCAAATATTCTATCAAACATTACTCTTTGTGTGACATTAAAAAAAAAAAAGAATAATAAATCCTATGAACAAGGGGTTCAAAAGAATGATAGGTAAAATAATATTGAAATCTTGGGAGCGTGAATGCATGCACGTATTGGGTAAGGAAGAAAGACATTTGCTTCAACAATATACCATGAAATATAGGATGTTGCAAGTGCACAAATAAAAAAGAAATTAACTTGGAGAGAAAGAAGCAATTTACGGAAAGGTTATGCACGAGACTGATAAGAAACAGAGAGAGGAAAATAAATGAAGATACTTCTGATAACACATATTTCAAGATCTCAGTTAGTGATCCTTCAGTCAAATTCATCAATTGCACATAATAAATTGATAATCATGATCACAGGAGTAGTATAGTAATAATAGCATCTTCATTCTTGAAGGTTAAATTATAAAATATTTTATGCAATGTCAACAGTCAATTTTTAAAAATGTAGCCGGAAAGATTGCCTAAGAGAAATGGACTCGGGCCAAAAGTTTGTTGAGAGTGGGTACGGGGTAGGTAGGTATTAATATTAATTATATTGAACAAATAAAATAATTTATTTATTACCTTAAAATTATTACAAGCAAATTCTTGTTAGCCTTTTTTCTGTATCTACCATTTCTCGAATTCTATCTCTTATTCAGCACTTCCATGCCTAACAGCTGCAGCTCTCCGAACGACTCATTCAGAATGGATTCTTTTTGCCCTCTTTTATGCCCTTTTACCTCATTTTCTTCTGCTCTTTCTTTGGTTTCATGGTGTATTTTGGAATACACACAAAACTTCATACTTTTGCCTCGCTCTTAAACCATTCAAGACCACCATCAACGACTCTAGTTCTGATAATTGCCGGGGAAGATTCGACTTTTGTGAGCAAGTTCTTGGTTTTTTGTCTTAAACTGGGATTCCTATTTGATTTTCTTCATGATTCTCATAGTTAACTCAGTTAAAGCCATATCTTGGTGTTTTGTAAGGCTTTCGAGCTTGGACTTGAGTTTGCTCGACTTGATTTCTGATCTTCTTTCAGATCTTCAAAGCCTAGAATTTTCTGGGTTCTGGTCAGTTTTCTCTAGTTCACAGTTTTTGTTTGTTAGGCTTCTGTGAGTTTGACCTTTTAATTCGAGTGGTTTGAAGGTTTATCAATCCTAGGGTTACTTTTAATTCTTTATGCTTTCATTAGATGATTGTCATTCTTCATTGTTGCTGGGGTGATGATTCTGGAGCAAACTATTCTTGTTTGGTTTGGTTGATGGTAGCATTTGTAACTTACGGGGGGCTTATATATCTGCGTAATTAGGATATCTGATCTTATTTTGAGAATTTTAACCATATGGCTTTTGTATATTCTGGTCTTGAGCTCCTTGGGCTATGTAATTAGAGGTCTAAGTAGGTTTCACGTTTTGTGTTAAACCCTCTTGTCGATTTTTGTCAAAATGTCTGGAAATGGTCGCTGTTTTCTGGAATGGAAGGAGGAATTTGTTTCCCAGGAGCGTGGCAATCGTGTGGTTCACTACTTTTTGAAGGATTCCTCCGGGGAATCCATACTTGCTGTTGTGGGCACTGAGAGGAGTGTTAGGCACATGTTCTATGTTGTCGCTGAGGAGTTTGTGCGAGTTTATGGTGCTGAAAATTCAATACATGCTGCCTATAAATGGAGATCGCGAAGAGAAGTAGTTGATTGGCTTACATCTATGCTATCTAATCACCATCTTCAAGGCGATCGGTCCAGTACGTATCATCTCTCTTTAGGACTTTTTAATTTCTATGTATAATGGAAATTATAATGTATGTAGTTATATTGTCAAATAATGCAAAGAATGGTTTTGAATTATCCTAAATAATTGGGTAATATGTTAAAGGAAAAGAGTTATACCCAATGCTATTCTCATTTTCATTTTCATTTTTGTTGATGTCCCACACTAAAATGGCTTTTTTCATGTACTGGAAATAGCTTTAGGGAATTTTAAATTCTGCGAGGATCACCAAAAGTGGATGCTCAAACTTGTCGCCTTTGATTTTCCTCCTTAGTAGGTTTCACTTATTATCATCATATATTATCAATAAATTTTCTTCAAAGTGACATAGGGGTTGTGTTTGATGGTTGAGAAATAAGCAGAGTACTGTGCTCTTGTGACCATAGCTGTTTCTTTGTTTGGAAGCTTATGCTTTGATTATATTTGCCTTCCAGAATCACCTAAACATGATTCAGCTCAAGCTTTAGGATCTACTAGATGTCCTGTGAATGGGTTCGGTGCTCGGAAGGTCCAAGTATCAGATGAAATGGTATATCTCTTTTGGAGGTCTTTGAGAATTGATAATTAATTGCTTTTAATATTTAAATTACACCTTCTTAGCAGGGTCATCCTTCTAGAAATGCAAATGGACAGGGTTTGGACATTGTATGGTCAGGCATTGCATGGACATGTAGTAAACAGCTCAAACATTACCCTACATTTTGCAGGAACGGGACCACAATATCAGTAAGCATCTGCAATTGAATTAGAAGGGATGGTAAATTATATGAAACAATATCTATACAAAGTGAAAGGCATATGCATCTCAGCTTAAAATCCATCCGATATATATATATATATATATATGAATAAAAATTCAGTCTCTGTGAATTGGCTTGGTATCAGGAATAGAATTGAGATGATATTGTAATTGACGCATCAAACCAAATGGATCCATTCAGAGACTTTACTTTGATTTCTTCTCATTGGGAATTTGAGTTATATTATATCAAACACTAAATTCCACACGCCCTTCAACAGTAATGGCAACAAAATTCAAAGTCTAACATTATATTGTTGTTGTTTATTTCCCTTACATTCTTACTTCTTCTGATATTCAGATTCAGTCGTTTGTCTTTGTCATGGCTAAGGGAGAGAATCACTATGTTGCCTATTTGGAAGATATGTATGAAGATAAGAGGGGACAGAAAAAGGTCAAAGTTAGGTGGTTTCACCACAATCAGGAAGTAAAAGGCATTGTTTCTCTACGTAACCCTGATCCAAAAGAAGTTTTCATCACACCTTATGCACAGGTCATTAGTGCAGAGTGTGTAGATGGTCCTGCAACTGTATTAACTCATGAACATTTTGAGAAATGCTTGGCTGCATTTCCTAATTCTTTGTTAGCCAGAATATATTTTTGCACTAGGCAGTTTAGAAGCAACAGATTGAAGCCCTTTGATTTGAGTAAATTGCATGGCTACTATGATCAACCGATTCTCTCTCTCTTGAATTCCAATACCTTGCAAGAGACTGACTCTATTTGCCATGGGTTAACTGGGGATGAGGATGAACTCATTGCAGGTGAGAATGTAAAGCTGGGAGCCAAGAGAACAAGACGTGGTAGAGGGAGTCAAAGGTTTCTGACAGAAAATTCAGGAGTTGGATCTGGTAGAGTTTCCCAGCTGATGACTGATGAACCTTCATACAAGAAGTTGAAATATGGTGTGTCTGGTATGAGATTGCTTTCCCTCAAGCATGGTGAGTGTAAGTCTTGGTATAGTTCAGTGTATAAGGTTGATGCAAAGATAGAGTTGCTGTGCCAAGATAGTGGGATCCGAGGCTGCTGGTTCAGGTGTATAGTCTTGCAGGTATCTCGGAAACAGATGAAAGTTCGATATGATGATGTGCAGGATGAAGATGGAAATGGCAACCTTGAGGTATAGGTTGGCATTTGAAAACAATCTATAGACTGGCTGAATATATAAAATTATTGTAGATATTATATTTGAATTGTCATGCAAAATAGATAATTACAATCTATGGTTTGATATGGTATTCTACCATTTTTCAGAAAGTAGAAAACCATGATATGCTGAATGTTGAGCTTCATGCCTGATTTAGACATATTGGAGTTGACTTCAATACACTATTTCTTTTGATGTTTATATAAAATATATAGCACTCGTCCCCCTTTGGAAGCACTCTCTCTCTCTTCTTTATTTTATTTTTTTATCTATAATTTAAAAGTTACATTGCCCAAATATAGATTGCAATGTGGCAAATTGAGCTCTAACATGGACATGTCTATTCCTATGTGCCTTGTATCTTTCTCACTCTTTTTAGTTGGGAATCTTTTCTTGAAATGTCATTTATCTTCTCCAATGGGTAGGAATGGATATCGGTCCACAAATTGGCTATGCCTGATAAATTGGGTATGAGGTGCTTAGGCCGCCCAATAATCCGACCAGCCTCTTATGATCGAGAAAATCTCACTTTTGATACTGGGACAGCAGTTGATGCATGGTGGAGTGATGGCTGGTGGGAAGGGGTCGTAATTGGAGTTGACAGCTCTAGCATGGACCATCTGCAAGTTTATCTTCCTGGTATGCTTCCGTTTCTTGTCACTTCTCTCCTTTTTTTTTTTTTTTTAATTTCTATGTTTGACCTTTCCCCTTTTGCTGATGATTGTCATGGTGATAATTAGGGGAAAGCCTATTCTTGAATGTACACAGAAAGGATCTCAGAATTTCCAGAGATTGGATGGGGGACCAATGGGTTGATATTGAGACAAAACCTGACATCATCTCTGTCATATCTGCCACTATTAATCCTGAAAATAAAATTTCCTTGTCCTCGACTATTGCTAAGGATGTCAAAACTGATGAGTTCGATGCCTATACTCAAATTCCTATTAGTACAAAACTTGATATTGTCGAAGAGGGAAAACCAAACTTGGCATCTGTAGCCAGTCCTAATCTTCTTCTGGAAGATATGGACTGGGAAAATGAGAAGCAGCCTCCAGCTTTAGAACAAGTTAATGGGCAAGGTGCCGATGATGTTAAGATCATTTGTGATAAAGTTCATGATGCACAAGGTAACAATGAAAAAGAAGATGATGATAATGATGACAACGAAGCCAAGGTAGAGGCAGAGATTTTCAAGACTTCTGAGCGTGATTGTAGAACTAGTGAAGTGATGGCATGATATTGTTTACGAAAGTTTGTAATTACTTAGTTCATGAGGATTTAGGTGATTTGGTGTTCGTTTGTTTTGGTGGTAGGGGGCTCGGCTTGACGGTGAGGCTGTTTGTAAATAGTGGCTCTGGCAATATGGAAAGTCATTATGTTTTTATTTTGACACGGTGACCTTGGTAGTTGTACAGTAATGAGGTTAGATGTTTAGGATTTTCTTTGTTTTAGCTGAATGTATTAGAACAGGGGGTGGCATTTATTTTTCTTCGAAGTAGGAAAACGATTTCAAGTTTCAGTCAGTGGTTTGACTGGCGCAAGTGCTTCTTGCTTGTACCTTGTAATATTAAGTTTATATCCTCATAACGTGAGAATTACATTTTGTTGGTTCCTGATCTTGTGAACTACGAAAACTTGTAGTAGTTGATATTGAAAAAGTTCGTTCACATAATTTTCAAATGTTTCCTGAACTGAAGGCTATTCATCTCTCTCATGAAGCAAGTGCATCCACTCAAATGTCAATGAAGATCTAAACACAATTAAAGTGAAGATGACATGTAATGTTAAATTTCATTACAATGCCTGTATTTAAAGTTTAATCACACAAGCAACCGAGAGAAGAGCTACACAGAATCCTCTGTTTTGGCCTTATGACTTGATGAATCCTCACAATATTCTTTTGAGCAGAGGACGATGAAGAAGAAAGATGGAAAAAGAATAAAAATTTGAGCCCTTAAAAGGGAAAGTATTATAGTCTTAGCCATTGCTTTCCATCAGTGAATGTCACACTCAGAAATGGCTGTACTTCCGCATAGCTGAAAGTCTTCAACCACGGCACCCGATGACTTTTATCTGCTCCTATTCCCCTGCACTGGTATTCCCCCAATTCCAGAGTCCTGTAAACACAAGTTTTGAATTTTCGTTAAACAATTATTCATTCACCCAAAAAGCAAAAACAAAAGAAGAAAATTTTTTTGCCAGCTTCATATGAGAACTCGTACTTTTCTCTGCAAGGCATATATTATTCTTGTGGTGAGCTACTATTGCTCCAGATTTTTCAGCACTTGAATTTAGAACGCAATCGTGTTTGCTAAGTTCCCAATTTTCCACGTAAAAAAGAAAAATACCTGATAGAGTGATCTTGCTCTGCCAAATATGGAGTCTATACTTACTTGAATGTAACACTGGAAGAAGTAATGGGATCCAGTATCATCAAGGAGTGTGTCCTGAGCCTCCAAGACCCTGACTTTATACAACATAGCCTTGTCACCAGCAATTCTGAGCACTACTACTTGCATTCCAATTCCTTCAGGAACTGCAACGAATCTCTCACCGCTCCCGTCAAATTATGTATCAATGAAGCAATAAAATATGTTTGTAAATTATAAAGTTGATTATTTTTTTCTTTCTTTCTTTCTTCTTGTTTAGGGGTCAAAACTCAAAAGCACCAATTAAATTAAAAATGTTAAACGACTAGATTATCATGTTCTGTACGAGGGAATTTTTGTTTTCTAGAGTTACAAGTTGTGAAGAAGATGAAAGAGTGAAGAAGGCAAGAGTAATAAATACACAGGAGCGCATGCATGCGGCAATATAAGAGTCCTGGGAAAATTTACCTTTGGTTTGCAGCTGCAAAGAATTGAAGAAGAAGATGAACAAGTGTTTACTACAAAAGTGGTTTAAAGCTTTTAAAATAATTGAAAGAAAATGATTTCAGATCTTTCTAAATATACCAAAATAATTTTTTTATTTAATTTATTTAATTTCATAAAAAAAATACCAAACACATTGATTACACATTCTCTATCTTTAATTTTAGGAAATTTATTTTAAAAAAATGCTACCAATGCGTTTTTATTTTTACATCATAAAATTAAAAATATTGAATGAATTGATTATATTGCATAAAATAAAAATGCAATAGGATTAAAAAAAAAATCAAGTTTCAATGGGGTAAAAATTTGACAATAGAATTTTCCATAAATGAATTAAAAAATATTGCTTGTTCATTATTACCGTGGTTAATAAAATTACTATCAAATGAAAATAAATAAATAAATAATGATGAATGCTAATAGATTAAATTGATATATATATATATATATATATATATATATATATATATATATATATTAACACACCCCTCAAATTTATAAATTTTCAAATCTTTTGTAAATTTGTCTCATATAATGTAAAAATTAACTTTCATTTATTTTTATATTTATAATTAATATATTAATAATATTAGAGATCTCAAATAAATATCCCAACTTATATAATAAGTATCGAGGTATTTTTTATAAATCAAATAATAGATTAAATATTTTTTAGAATAACTAATTATCCATCTTAGTATTTGAATAATAAAAGCCATGTAATTGGATATAAGTTGGGATTTAACTTAGAATGTTTAATATTACTCTTAATTTTTGAGCAACTTCATTTTCTAATTTTATTTTCAAAAAGTCCTTTTATCTAGCATGTATTTTTAATACTAACAACATATAAAGAATTTTAATATTTTTTACTCATTAATTGTGGAATTTTTATAATTAGAAGAATAATTTATTTATTTTTTATTAATTATATAATTTATGTTTGAATGAATTTATAAAAAAAAAATAAAAATGTTTCTAATTTTAAAAAAAAAATTGGTTTAAGCTGAAAGAAAAGAAATTTGGATTCATGTGGTATAAAATAGTTTTAAATTGATAAAAATAATTAAATTATTATTTTTTGTCTATTTTAATTAAAAATAAAATTGTAATTTATAAAATTTAATACTACCCTTTAAATTATTATAAGAGGGGAAGTTGTGATGATAAGCCCAACGAGTACATATTGTTAGGCCCAATAGAAGATCTGTGTTCGGATTTCTTACTAAGGCCCAAAAGAATTCATTGAATAATCCGGTATATTAAAAGAATTTTTTTTTTTTTTTGGATAATATTAGTTCATTAATTCTCCATTTCTGGTTTAGACAACTCCAAGAGCAAGCAAATAGTGAGCGTTTCTTCCTCTTCGTCTTCTACATAACAAAAGGGAGAAGAATTGAATTCAAAATGGCAACATTTTCACAATCTACAACAGTTTTACCTTCTCTAACTATACCGAATTCTTCTAATTTGAAGTTGTCTGCTTTTTCTGTTTCTTTACCCTCAAAATTTATTGCCTCTACACTTGGTAATACTTTGAAACTCTCACTTTCTTCATCAATAAGCACTACGGTTTCTGCTGCTCCTGAGACTCTAGACAGGTCTGAAACGTCAACTCTTGAGGTTCGTCTTCTCTTATTCTTTTTTTTCTTTAGGATTAGAATTAGGGTTAATATAATTGTTTGACTTGCTCAGTTTTATGTTTGAGTTATTTTGTGATTTATTTTGTTAATACTATCTTTCAGCTGCTGGCAAGATGAGAGAAAATGAAAAAAAATTGATTTGTTTTCTCATTTGACGCTAATACTACATAGGGTATGTCTGAAATTTAGGTATTTTAACTTTTAATTTACATATGTTATAAAGTGGAATTACTATTTCCTAGCTACTAAATTTAAGTGGGTGGGTGATTGGTAAACCAAACACTTTAGCTGCATTGCTTTCAAAGTTAAGTGGAAGCATAACAGTTACAAACATATTCTTCGTTTGGTTTGATTCCATTTTTCTCTCGATTATGCGCATTATTCTTATGAATATTAGTTATATCATAACCCGAACGCTTTGCTTTATGATAATGTTGCAAAATAGCATCAATAAATTGTTTTCATGTTAATTTTGATTCAGAATTTAACTTTTCATGTTGATTTCTCTGTATATTATATTTATAGTCAGATGGATAACTTATTATGCTTTTATTCTATAGGCTGAAGGTACTGAGACTATCAGTCCATCTGTCAGCTCAGACACAGAAAAGGTATAGTTCCACCTAGCATTTGCTGAGAAAAATACAAGACTGAAATTGTGGAATTTGGGTATTTTTATTATTTGGCACTTGAAATTCGAAATGAATTTGTTCAAATGAATCTCATACACTCCTCTCCTTGTGAGTTGTGATAATTTAATTTGGTTGGAAATGTTTCTGTTTTGAGGCCAAAGTAGTGGAATGCATTATGTGACATCCTAGTTTGAGGATATAAGTACTTAGTCCTGTCAGAATGACTTATTGTAATCTTGGTTCTACATAGCAAAAAAGTTTGCTATTTGATGTTAGCACAACGGTTCTTGAATTTTTCTATCAAAATATAAAGATGGTCTATCGAACTGTAATTGCTTGACTAGACTCGGACCATAGGCTTAACATGAAAGGCCATAAAATTCTTAAAAATAAACGATGATCTAAATATATATTTTCTTCGTTAAAATGCTGAGTGTAGAATGCCATTAGTTTATTTATCATCTAAGAGAATTCAGCCTGATTGCTATCCACAAATAATTCTTGAATCCCTCACTTTGAAAGGTCAGTTTCGAGCAATGAATGACCTGGAGTTTCTGTGGGTAACAATTGATGCACACAAAAATTGATATAGTTACTGTTTTAGGAAAGTTAAAAATAATTTTACTCCAATCACCGTTGGAGTCAAGATTTCTTAAGGAAGAAAATTTGGAAAAACCTTTAGATCAATAATTCTCCAGAACTCCCCTCAATATTTTACTTCTTTTTCTTTTATGGTGCTAGATTACAACTGTTTTTTCATTTTCCTACAGTGACACTGCAACTTCTTACACTCCATTTAATAGAGAGTACAATAAATAAGATTCTCATGAACTAGGACTTGACTTTTGACTTCATTAATTATTTTCAATACAACTATTAATGCTTCATTTTGCATCAACAATTTAATTGATGATGATTCTTTTGAGTTTTCAATAAATTCTGCTTTTTGTCTATTTAACACCTACTGCAGCAAGAATTCAAAACCAGTTGTTAGAAGTTTGAATTACCTTTAATTATTCATTTTCTTTAGAAAAGAACTTACAATTGTAATTTACATGAATTGATAGCCTATTTGAATTTTATTTTATCACGTTGTTATAATTTTTCTTTTTGGAATATTTCCAATTTTTTTTGAACTATTTCTGTTCTCAGATTGCACCTAAGCAAAAAATCAGAATCAAGCTTCGATCTTACTGGGTGCCCCTGATTGAGGACTCTTGCAAACAGATTATGGATGCTGCAAGAACTACCAATGCAAAGACCATGGGCCCTGTTCCATTACCAAGCAAGAAGCGGATCTACTGTGTTCTCAAATCCCCACATGTGCACAAGGACGCCAGGTTCCATTTTGAGATCCGAACTCACCAGCGCCTTATTGATATTTTATACCCAACTGCCCAAACTATAGATTCTTTAATGCAACTTGACCTTCCTGCTGGAGTTGATGTAGAAGTCAAACTGTGATCAGCATTGCTGCAGTGTAGGTAAATTTCTTGAATTTCTGTATTTTTCCCATGTGTTTCCAGTTTACACATAGCTATGATCTGCAGATTTCCTGTCAAGCCAATGATATATTTGCTTTTCCCCTTCCCCTTTCCTTTGTTGTAGTATCAATTTTTTCATTATAATGCAATGGCATCAACGGGAATTCTTTTTGCAATTTCATTGAGACTTTCCTCAAGCTTCTATTGAATATGCTTCCCTTGCGTACATATTTGGGTATTAATTGAAAATTCCATATTACCTCAACCTTTGGAATTGTTCATTTTCATTTGCATGACAGAATTATGAGTACCAACATAAATGGTTCTGTGGTACTTGATTTATGATCTTTACATATTTTTAAAAGATGTTCAGCCATAGTTTTTGGATATGGCTACTTTCCATTTGGAATAAGCCATTCATCTTGTACTTACCTAAATTTGGCATCAATTTGAATATCCTTCTCCATGATGTTCAGATCTCCAATTAGGAACAATATTTTTTACCTCAATAGTGCTAGGGATATAAATTCCTAGTACAAATTCTTTGTACAAACTGACTTGGTGATTGATATAGCGTAAATTATATTCTTGTTACATAATTAATTCTCCTCTACTTTTATAATATAAGTTAACCATATTTGTTTGTATGATTGAGTTTGTATACTAGCACTAATCATTTTACATTAATTAAATTTTTTTCTTATTTCAGCATATCTTTGTGATTTGGACGGTTTTATCTTTTGCGAAAAACTTATAGTGAATGAAACCAATAATGCATGGTCTTTCTTTTTCTTGCTGTGAATTCACTGTTCTATCCATGCCCATTGCTGCATATCCATTGTGTGTAAAGATGCCAGTCTCCATATTGACTAAGCGCTTTTTGTCAATCTGTTGGTATCCTCCACCATCAATGGTGGTTCATTTTTCAAAAGGCTAGAAATAATTAAGGGTAGGTCACGTGCACGAGGAATCTAAATCAATCATAAAATATTGTGTGTGTAAGTTCTGGTATAAAATATAAAATGCCCTCCAATTAATCATTAAGCAGTAGGAATGTATTTTTTACCTCTAAGTGAGCTTGTGGGACTCTTCAAAATCTTATTCTTCCATGATTTTTCTTCCTCTATTTCTGTACTATACAAATCTATATCACCCCCTTTTCTATCCTTTGCAGTAGCTCATGATTATAAGATCTAATTAACAATGGAAAGTTGTAGACCTGTCCACTCAATGTCCACTTTGTAAGGAATAAAACGTAAGTGAAGTCAAATGTGGCTTCTAAGAAGGTTGAATCTGTGGGTGAGAATTCAGGCAACGCCAGGTCGGCAGCCAATTGGTTTGGTTTGTGGGTTCAGAAAGTGAAAGCGAGAACGACTTGAAGCTCCATCCTCACCCTTTATTCAATTCCAACTAATGGAGGATTCTTAAGGGAAAGATTAGGTAAAATATTATGATTTTATTCCAAATTCAATTTTTTGCAACTATAAGATATAAATTAAAGGTAGAATCAAAGCTGACGTCCTACCATTGGGATGAATGTTTTAAAACAACAATGTTAAGTTTATAAAATTGGAATATTCCAAGAAGCAAGACACTAATTAATGATGATGCTTTATATAATCATTAATACCTTAATACAATGAAATTTTGAACATTTATAATTATTTCATCTTTCAAAAAATTAAATAACTATTAAATCTTAAAATTTGAATTTTTTTAATAATCAAATTATATAAAAAAATTAATTATTAAAAATATCTTTTGAACCAGTTAAAAAAGTCAGCGTTTCGTATTTTCTATTCGTCCTGTCGGTAAAAGGCCAGAAGATGATTGGACCGTCACCACGTAACACAAATCAAAGGCAAAGATGCCTAAAAACCAAGGATCTCTTTCAGATGCCAAGACTGATTGGAATTTGTAAAGAACAACAACCGATCAAGTTTTATAGCAGGCGTAAATATATTTTTCTTATGAAATCCTTTGGATTTGTGTGAAGATCAGATTCAACAAAGGCACAAAGCATTCCTGTAGCGACGCGTAAACGCTAACGTCAAAGCTATTATTGGAGTCACGATTACTCTTTCAAATATTATTAATTACATGATTCACTTAAAAACAATCACATGATTTAAATAAAACAAATAAGTAAATAAATATTCATGCTCTTATTAAATTAGAATATATTGTAATATGTTTCATTAGTCCAAAGGTTTGCTGTCACATCTTCAAATGTAGATCCAATTGTCAAGGCATATTAAACGGGGGATTAAATATTGAAAAGTGCTTTTAATTTACAAAACAATTGAGTGTAAATGGTAAATGAGGGTTGTCTTATCGTACAAGTTGAATTAAAATAGACTACAAATTCAATATAACAAGCTGAGATGGCAGTAGAAAGTTGATTTTTTGTGGAAGCACCTGGTGAGTCGACAAGCGAAACTTTTACGCATATTTCAATGACCTATAATAATGATACAGAGTAAAGGCGGAAAGTAGGGGAATGGCAAACGTACCCTGTAATTTTTGAAAAAGTCACGTATCTTTTTACGGATATATGACAAAATCACAGTTATTCATTACGCGAAATGAATAATTGTAATTTTATCACGTATCCCATAGGGGATATGTGATTTTTTTGTAAATCATAGGGGAGAATATGTCATTCTCCCGAAAAAGTATTAAAAATGAAATTCTCAAAAAATCTTTTTTTAATGATAAAACACAAAATATCATGAAATTATTAAAAAATTTTATATCAAATACTAGGATAAGTTAAAATTATATAATAATAAAAATGAGAAAAATATTTTTAAAATAAAATAAATATTATTTATATATTTAATAAGAAGAGTCCAGAAAGTTTTTTTTTAATTTTTTAATTTTTTTATATTTAAAATTTTTTTTTATTTATTTGAAATAATTTTTAATAAAAAAAGATTGAGAAAAAATAAAAAAATAATGCCAAAACAAGTACTAAATGAGAACACCCGTAACACCGAAAGACAAAGCTGTTGCATGTATATAATATCCCATAACATTTACCACCATAATAATTCTTATATTTTATCCCTTTTTTTCCCCATCTTTTCTTCTTTTTAATAATATGTTTTGAAAAAATTACAATCACATATAACTTGTAGCATATAATTTTATGTAGTACATGTAACCACTGGGAAATTATATTTATAAGATAATATTTTATACAAATTCAACATCAAATATTTGAGTTCATAATTTATTTTATATTCATGTTCTGTTTTTGGATCAATAATTAACTTTATTTATACTACTTGAAATGTTAATGTAAGTAATATGATGTAAAATTCACAAGAGCAGTAATTGCAGAGCTACCTTGTTTGAATGGTATTTATTACATGAAAAAAGTTAATTGATAATATAAATGATGTGATGTTGAAAGCATTGATTCCTATGGCCAACCTTCTCTTTCAAATTGGCAAATTAGAATTTAGGAGTTTATACATAGTTACAAAAAATTTTGTTGATAAGGAACCTATAAAAGGATCTATGGTCCACATACAATCATCAATTAAATTTTTTTTTTTATTATCCTTTTTTAAGTATATTTATTTTTTACTAATAAGAAAAATAAAGAAAAGGTAAGAAAGTAGTAATCAAGTGTGAAAAAGGTACACCGAAGGTTTGGGAATGCTGAATTTAATCCTTGAAATATGCTTCCTTCAGAATAGCAAAGCAAGCACAACTCAAACTCAATTCAAACTCAAAGATTATCCTCCGCACGATAAAAACATTTTCTAATTCCATCTCTTTGTTTTATAACTAAACAAGAAAAGCAATCTCGTTGTTCATGAATGTTGGTCCGGTCATAGTTCGACCTTTGTCTCTTTCTCCGTATAATAATTCGTTTTCTCCCTTTTCTCCCAATAGACCATTGCTATCTTCACACGCTTCTTCTCTTTCATTTACGTCGCCCCTTTTCTCTCTTCCCAAACACCACGACGAGCTTTCCATCTCCATCATGGCTACTTGTATTGATACTTCTCAACTTTCCCAGGATCCAAACAGGTCTCCAAATGAGGAGCAGTCATACAGGTACGTCAAACACCGCCAACACAGTTTTCCTGATCATCGTGTCTTGAACGGGAATCAGGTAAATTCCATTCACACACGTACATATTTTGATGAATATCATGATGATATATGGCGCAATCTGCAAGATGAAGCAAGATCAGACGTTGAACAAGAACCTCTTTTGTCAAGTTACTACTTCACTTCAATCTTATCTCACAAATCGCTGGAAAGTGCTTTGGCTGGTCATCTTTCCATCAAGTTAAGCAGTTCATGTCTTCAAAGTGGTACGTTATATGATCTTTTCATCGGAGTGCTTGTTGAGAATCGGGAAATAATTGAAGCTGTAAAAGCTGATTTGAGAGCAGCGAAAGAGAGAGATCCTGCTTGTAATGGTTATGTCCAATGTTTCTTAAATTTCAAAGGGTTTCTGGCGTGCCAGGCTCATAGAATAGCACATAAGCTTTGGTCGGAAGGAAGAAAAACTTTGGCTTTGGTCATACAAAATAGAGTTTCTGAAATGTTTGCTGTCGATATTCATCCTGGAGCGGTAATCGGTAATGAGATTTTGCTCGATCATGCCACCGGAGTTGTCATCGGCGAGACGGCTGTGATTGGAGATGATGTGTCAATTCTGCATCAAGTGACATTAGGTGGGACGGGAAAACTGACTGGTGATAGGCATCCAAACATTGGAAATGGGGTATTAATTGGGGCTGCCACTTGCATTTTGGGCAACATTAAAATTGGTGATGGGGCTAAAATTGGTGCTGGTTCTGTGGTATTGAAGGAAGTTCCACCCAGAACAACTGCTGTTGGCAACCCAGCTAAATTGGTTGGAGGAAAAGAAAATCCAATTAGGCTTGACAAAATCCCTAGTTTTACCATGGATCATACTTCACATATACATGAATGGTCTGATTATGTTATCTAGAGGGCTAATAATCTTTTCTTTTTTTCTTTTTCTTTTTGGCACTTCTGTTGTTAACTTGGATAAGGTTATTGGGGTTGGAGTCTTATGTCTTAGTTTTGAGATAGAACTGAAGTTCTTCGATTAGTATCAAGAAAGAATTTGATCAATATTATGGTATAGTTGATCAAGATAATGGTATGTCGGTGGATAGGCAACATTAATGATGTTGTCCTGTATTTGTACGATTTTAAGATGTTTCCTAGACTATTTTAGCAGTATCTATGATATATTGCTATGCTATTTATCATGGGTATTTTCTTATGTTTCATTGCCCTGATCTCATAATTAATTTAATGGTAAGCTTTTCAGAGTTTAATTTAGTGTTTCAACTGAATATGCATCGAAAGTGGAAACTAATGTAAACCCTGCAGTTTCAGGGGAATGGCAGGGACACCATCTTATCTTTGAGATGAAAGCAAATATTTGATGTAGTGAAAATGAAACTTGGTATATGCTAGTGCTTTGTTAAAGTTTTACCAAATATTCGAGCATAAAGGTTTGAACTAGGAAAACCACATGCTTGGGATCTTTGGCCTGCAAAGAGTGGTACCAGTACGAGGACTGATAATTGTCAAGACTCCATTCACATTGTTTTAAGTGTGGTATGTGCTGTTTCACATTTCTTCCATACACAATGGGAGGTCTCTACCTCCTGAATATTTGTGAGAAATTGGTACGTTTTATAGGAGCCTTAATGTATTTTTTATATACGCACTGTACTTATATTTATAATATCTACATAATATCTATAATTCTAACTTCTAAGACGTTGTATCAGTGTCTATTTAGACACTAAATAATATAATATAATAAACTTAATTTTTTAAAATATTTTTATAATTATTATTAAAAAAATTCAAGTCCCTTCCCTAATTAACTATAGTGGAATTAAAACATTGAAGATTGGGTGGATTCTTTTCATTTATACTAACAACAGAAAGTAATTTATCCTTATGTATGAAGTGGCGAAATCTTGAGTGTATGATAATTTTTACCCCCATAAATTGGCTACCAAGATTGAATCGGGTGTAGGAAAAAAAAAATTGAGTGTGTAAAATAAAAAAAAAAATATTATGATCCAAATTGATTTACTATTTTTAGCATATTATTTTTTAAGAATGTTAAATTTCACTTACAAAATTTATATATTTGTATACTATTTCATGATACTAAACATTGAGTTATAATAAACTCTTTTTTTTTTTTTTGGTTATTTGGATGAGATGAGAATTAAATGTGTAAAATTAAAAAAAATATAAAAAATTTATTAAAATACATTTGTTTAATATTTATTAACTAGTTGAAAAACAAAAACAAAACTATATTCTCCTAATAAAAGTTTTTGTTAATTTTTTTTAATTTATTCATTGATCAGGCTGGAAACTTCCATTATCATTAACTGTCATGTTAATTTTTTTTTAAAAATACTCTCTTTTTTTTCCACAGTGGACCGTGCCAAGTACAATTACGACCTCTGCCAAATTAGAGCTTCCAGATTCCCAGATTCCAACCAATCAATCGTTTAATCTTTATCATTTCGCCGTATTACTTCCGCAATGAAGCATCGGGTCTCGAAAGAAGAAGAGAAAGGGATATAATTGGTTACTCTTAATGACACATGGACCAAAAATAAATGAAAGGCCAATGAGCATGGTAGACATCTCGGCAAAATTGTTGGGAGCAGCCAAACTAACGGGTCAAACTGGCTGAAGAACGAAGAGAAATATTTATGTATTGACTATCGACTAGAAATCTGTGGGGCAATTCAATATCATCTTTCTTAAAAGCATATTTGCCTCGTCGTCCTTACAATTTGACTAAATGATAACCTGTTCACGAAATGATGCACCAGTTTGTTACCATCACTGCCAAGCAATTTTGGCCAATCATCAAGTGTATATCAGAAAATACCACTCGCCATGATTCTGGAACCGCTACTCCCTCCTCCATTTCTATTGATTATTTACCTTCCTCGTCTTTATTTGGTTAGCGCTAAAGATATTAAAGAGATTGAAAAACAGGAAATGAGCCATCAGGGGCCGTGAATAGGAAACATGCACCTCTTTCTCATTCCTTTGCTGCATCACTTGACCAAAAAAATTCAATTACGGAACTTTAACATGGATAAATTGTTAGAAAAAATTTACAAAATTCTCTCCTTAGATTGATTGTACGAGGAATCAAATAAATACAATAAATATATCTTGATTCAACCTTCCTAGAATCAAAAGAGCAAAGTAACTCTCGTTCAGAAACCACCAAGAACAGCAAGACCAACTCCAGCAAAGCTCCTGCAAGTTTTCTGCAAGTTTCGACAGAATCAAACTAAGAAAGAACAAAGAATAACTCAGAAAATGAAGAAGAACCAGAATGACCAGAATGACGAAGAAAGAATTCCAGAGGAAGAAGATTTCTTTATTGAACTGAATAAGCAGAAGATGCAAAAGTGGTTTTTGGCTCCCCAAGCTAAACTGTTATAACAGAAAAGAAACGTAAACCAAAAATATTGAAGCTAACCACCTTAACCAACTTCTCACATACATTCTCCATTCTGCCCTTACTTACAAGTATTAAAAACCTTACAATATAGTCCTCTCTCAAATACAATTGAGCCATTTAGAATAAAACTTTAATCTTAAACCAATTCCACAATTAATTTTACAAATGAAGTAGCATTACAATAATCATTATTGTCAATATTTATTGATGACAATCAAACAAAACAACATTACTATTAGTTGCTTCAATCTAGCATATAAATTACATCTAATTCTTTAGAAGTGACAGGATTTCTTTGAAAATGTTCAATATGATGCATTTTATTGAGGCTCTGTCAGTTGTGTTGATCGTTCTTTTGGAGACATATTCTTGGGAAATACAGTTTTCAAGTTGTATGCCATAAGAGCAAATGCTTTGATAGTTTTACGAATTACAATAGCTCCATTTGAGATCGAGAGGTTGAATAAAGAGAGGGAATTCTATATCCAATCAAGAAGTTCATCACTGCAAAAGTCACCATTTTTGAGAAAATTAAGACAAGCAGTTGCTTTAATATTCGTTGCTAGGTCCATAGCTCCCCTTGCAACGTGAAGATCATCTTGTAAACTGGTTTTTCCATATGAACAATATGAGTATGGGCAGTATAAAAAACTGGCTTCACATTGTCGCATAATTTTTCCAATAAATTGTAATGAGTACATTTCGTCTCATTCCAATAAATGTATAGTTCTTCTAAAAAATTTCTTGACATAGTTTTTGACACCAATGCTCGCATCAATGGCCATTTCATCGGCAAAGGAAACCTTACTATGACTAGAGATTTCACTCAATCTAGCTATTGAATATAAGAAATTTTTATTCATCTAATCATACATATATGAATATAGAATATAAAAAATTAATATAAGATACATAACTATTTAAGTTATAGATACAATATTCTAAGGGTTAGGTCTTCTTTTTTATTCTCTATATATGTGGACAACCTCTTTAATTAGATAAAGGTATTATAAGGTTTCATACACTCTTTATGTTCTTTTTATAAAGTTAGAGAGGGGACCTAATTCATTTTAATTGATTTTTGGTGGGCT
>JAVXUL010000008.1:7434074-7456696 GCA_035590515.1 Trichilia minutiflora | reverse complement strand
TGATGCACTCGATGATGTCTAGATTTTGTATGGAGCCCCTACCCCTATAAGAGACCTATACAGATTATAGTTTTCACTAAAAATAAATTTTTACTGAAAATTGGGGGGTTTGATATTTAAGTAATTTATTGGAGCCTAATTCGAAGGCTCGAGCATGATATTAAGTATGGTCATATATTAATAGGATCTATCCTAAAATCTCTAGAGTGAGCCATCTAAATCCTATAAAAATCATTAAATTATTATCTTCCCTTTAAAAAAAATTATACGTGATTTAATCCTCTAATTCAAAAAAAAAAAAAGACAAGAAAAAATATATATATAAACAGTTTAAGAGATTTAAATTCAATCACAAATAAAAAAAATCTTTTAATTATTAAATTATCATCTTAACAAAATTTGACATTTGATATAAAAAAAAGTCATTTGAATCAATAGGCTCATTTATTATTTTATTAAAATTGAGAGAAGAATTTGTATTATTCAGTCGTTCTTGGTGTTCTCATCTTGGTGTTCTTGGCTCGTGATTGCTTTTTGCCTGTGGCGGCTAATAAGTGATCAGTCATTCATGGAAGTTCGTACCCACAACATCACCCGCAAATTTGACCATAGAATTTTTACCAACAATTGGCGTCGGCCAGAGAAAGGAAACACATGCATTGTACGTGGCACCGACAGATTGGATATAACATTTCAGTTTAAATTAAAAAATTGGATATAATATTATTTATTTCAGTTTAAATTAAAAAAATTGAGTTAAACATAAAGTTATAATTGTATGACTCAATTAATAAGTAATAGTAACATATTCTTTCTTTTCTTTTTTTTAATCAAGTATGAAATTTAGGCTATTTATTTCATAATTTAGTTACATCATTTTGATAGAAGTTTTTGAAATTAGGGAGAATTGCATTTAAAAAATATTTTTAAAATTAATGACGCTTCTCATTTTAAATTTATATTTTAAAATAGAACCTAAATAATATTGCATATGGTATATGAATTGACATATTTTTTAAATAATAAAATTTCAAATTTTTAAAATCAATTTTTTTTTACTATCCAACCATCTTATTTGGATGTATTTTTAAATAAAAGTTTTAGGATAAATAATACTGTTCTTTTAAAATAATTTATTATATATATATATATATACACATATATTTGTTATATTGATGTGGACTCAAATGTTTAATTTCTCAGTCCAAAACAAGTATAAAATGTACAATATCTTGCTAAGAAACGTGCAAAGCATTTCTTCATCTAAGGTGGGAAAAAGGAAATTTCAGCTCTTTTCTTCCTCGCCATTATGGAGCTTCCATTTCCCTCTTTCACCTTTTTCTTCGCCTGCCTTCTTTTCTTCTCCATGCTAGTAAAAATACTACGAGGATCAAAAGGCAAGAAATCAAGCGGAAAGCTGCCTCCGGGGCCACGGAGCCTACCTCTTATTGGAAATTTGCACCAACTCAGTGCTCTAACCCATCACAGCCTAAGAGATTTGGCCAAGAAATATGGACCCTTGATGCACCTAAAGATTGGTGAGGTTTCAACCGTTATAGTTTCTTCGCCGGAAATTGCCAAAGAAGTCATGAAAATACATGACATCACATTCGCTCAAAGGCCTTCTGTTTTTTCTGTCAAGATCATGTCTTATAATTATTTAGGTATTGCTTTCACACCATACGGAAATTATTGGAGACAGATAAGGAAAATTTGCACGATAGAGCTTTTAAGTGCAAAACGAGTCCAATCATTTCAATCAATCAGAGATGAAGAGTTGTCAAATCTCGTCAAGGCAATAAACTCCAACCAAGGATCAGTGATCAATCTCACTGACAAAATTTTTATGTTGACATATGGGATAACGGCAAGGTCAGCCTTCGGCAGCAAATGTAAAGATCAAGAAGCGTTCATATCAATCGTCATAGACCTTGTGAAGTTGACTTCAGGTTTCTCGATTGCTGATTTGTACCCTTCGATCGAAGTGCTTCAGAAAATTAGTGGAATAAGACAGAACGTTCAGAAACTGCATGACGACACTGATAAAATTCTTGAAGCAATCCTTCATGAACACAGACACAGAAAATTAACGAGAAAAACTGACCAAACAGAAGCAGAGGAAGATCTAGTTGATGTCTTTTTGAAACTTCAGCAGGATGGTGACCTGGAATGCCCCATAACTGATGAACACATCAAAGCAGTCATTTTGGTTAGTAATGTTAAATGCTTTCACATTTGTTAACTGTTGGGGAGAATAACTAATTGTAGAAATATAAATAGCAACTCCAGAAGAATAATTATTAACTTTTTTCAGGATATTTTTATTGCTGGGAGCGAGACATCATCAACAACTTTAGAGTGGACCATGGCGGAACTGATGAAAAATCCAAGAGTGCTGAAAAAGGCACAAGCTGAGGTAAGACGAGTTTTTCATGAAAAAGGAAACGTTGATGGAAGTGGCTTGCATGAACTACAGTACTTGAAAGCAGTAGTGAAAGAAAACTTGAGGCTGCATCCTCCTGCAACTCTTTTAATTCCGAGAGAAAGTAGAGAAAGCTGTGAGATTAATGGATACGTGATCCCTGAGAAAACTAGAGTCATGGTGAATGCATGGGCCATTGGAAGAGATCCTGAGTACTGGAATGATGCAGAGACATTTTATCCTGAAAGATTTCTTGGTAGTTCAATTGATTTTAGGGGAACAGATTTTCAATACATCCCATTTGGTGCTGGAAGGAGAATGTGTCCAGGCATAACATTTGCACTACCCAATGTTGAGTATCCTTTAGCGCAATTGCTATACCATTTTGATTGGCATCTTCCAAATGGGATGAAATCAGAAGATTTTGACATGACAGAAGTTTTTGGTGCCGCTGTAGGCAGGAAAGAAGACCTGTTGTTGATTCCCACTCCTTATCCATCGTCCAGTATTTTACATTGTACTTGAATGAGACCACTTTTTTATGAAACTCATGATGATTGACGTCTGATGCGTGATTGTGAGTGTGTGTATATATATATCTATACATGTGCGCGCGCGCGCAAGAATAAATTCATGGATAATGAGATCTTGTAAGGAGTTTAATTTTTGTGTTGAGTTATTTTGTCTGCTCGTTTCAAATTTTACACCGAGAGTGGAACAATTACTAAAAGAATTATTGGTTGAAGTATTTATCATGTCTCTTTTTCTACAACGCTTGCGCTACATCTAAATTATATGAGCAAGTGTCAATAGCTATATCGAAAAAACAATTCCAAAATATTTTGTAATTCTTTTTTTTTTAATTTTTTTAAATGATAAAGACTAAAAAGCTGAAAACATCATTTAACTATTTTTCAAATTTTCAAAAAAAAAAATCTCTCTCATGCTATCAACTCAAGACAAGTAACACAAATTTGTATGTAAGAGATATTTAAAAAAAAAATTTTTGTTAAAAGTGATACTAGTTAAACTATTTTAGTTATTAATTAGAAATAAAAATAATATAAATATAAATTTGTGATGTAGAAAATATTATTATGAAATATATATTATTTATATATATTTTTATTAGAAACATTTTTAATGTTATTAAAAATTAAACACTATTTTACAACAATTAGTTAATACATTTTATTAGAAAATTTTATAATATTTTATTGAACATAGTTTTACAATTTTGATTATTAAAAGTAACTTATAAAAATTATTATCCAACATATTTTACTGTTTTTAATTTATAAACATCAAATTAAAAAAATTATTTCCATTTTACAAAAGCTCCCATTAAAAAACAATACCAAACGGTTAGTCGACAATTCGAATTATTGAGTATCAACTTTTACTCATATTTTTTTCATGGTTTTGAAGAATACAGGGAGGGGAAAGAATACAGGGAGCATTATCGTCTAGAGAAAGAATGGGGAGGAGGAAATGTTTGGCTTATAACGATAATAAAAAAGAAAAAAGGAAAAAAAAATTGAAAAGATATGAGCAAAGTGATGAGTTATATACATGGTTATGTTCTTTGATGAAATAACATTATTAATTACGAGAAGGTGAAATATTATAATTATTTAAATGAATAATTAATATTGTATTAAATCGTTCATTATATATAAATAGATAAGTAAAGAGTGGATATTTAACAATAGAATTTGCGGTAATATACATAGAGAATACATAGAGGAAGTATAATAAAAAGACTTGAGTTTATAGAAAGAGAAATTTGAAAAATTCATTGAAATTCTTGGTTTCATCTTCTACCTTGAGTTTTGAACGTCTTTGCGTGCAATCACCAGTCTCACGATAGTGTCATCGAATTCCAACAATAGTATAAGAGCCAAGTTTGTTGCAAAGAAAGTCTAAATAAGACAGAAATTAAATTATCAATATAAAATAAAAATATTTTAAGTTTAATTTTCAGAATTTAAATTATAATTTTTTTAGTATAAAGTATTATAAATTAAAGTATTAAAATTATAAATTAAATTTAAAATATTTTTATTTTTTTAAAAAATAATTTAATAATTATAATTAGAAATTTATATAATAAAAATCAAGAATTTATATAATAAAAGTTGGTATTATTTATTTATTAGAGAAGTATTTGTTATTTTTTCAAATTATCATGAATATTTATTATAATTTTCTCAAATTATAATGAATATTCGTGATAAATATTCTGAAAAGAGGATAAATGATATTTTAAAAATCATAATAGATATTTATTATAAATATTTTAATAAAAATAAGTGATATTTTTAAAAATTATAAAAGATATTTATTTAAATAAAAGACAAGTAATATTTCTAAAAATGCATTTGTTATTCTCCCGTAAATTTTATATTATTTTTGGACAATAAAAACTTATAAATTATCAATTAGCAGCCCTATCCTTCGAATTTAGAGGGCTAAGGTTAGAGTGCTCGCCAATCGTGTGGCTTATAAGTGGTATAATATTTTCTTTTATTTTTTTTATATGATAAAAATTCCAATCCACCCAGCTCACCATAGACCAAATTAATAAAGGCTATAGGCCAAATTAATAAAATGAAGTATGATTCAGTTTAATAATCAACGATATTATAATTGGAGTGATCGGACAACGTTAAACAATTGTTCAATGAAAAGTAAGTTAGAGAAAAAACTCTTGATCTCCCACTCTTGATACTTTAACAAAGTATAAAATCTAGGATTCAAATACAAAACCGATATTAAATAATCATCCAACGTATTCTATCATCATACCACACCTGGTGGTGGTGTAATGTTTTCACCCTCTTATAATTATATAATTATAATGATTTAAATACAACATTTTTTTAATATTCATAAAGTTATAGTTATACTTTAAAAATTAATATTCATAATCATAAAAGTATTTATAATTATATTATTTGTTATAATGATATAATTAAAATTAATTATGAGTAAATATGATGTCGGATTAATTTATATGAAAATTTTGTATTGTAAAAAAAAAAAAAGAAAAAGAAAGAAAGAAAAATATTGGAAAATTGAGAAAGAGCCTAGAATTTACACACCACAGGATAGTATATGTTGTCATGTTGAGTCAAAAATGTTATCTTAAAAGTTCGATCATTTTTTTTATAGTTACGCTAGCTAGCACGACAAAGAAAAGTATACAATAAATGAAAGGAGTAATTATATAATAACTCTTAATATAATTACTAATCAATCTATTTTTTCATTTTCTTATGTAAAATAATAAAATTTATATTTAATTTAAATATCAAAAAAAATTTATTAAACAATTATCTGTTTTTAATGTTCTTTGTATTTACAAGATCACGCAATGCATGAATAGAGAGAGAGATTCCAGAGTTAGATATATGGAATTCCATGAAATTTCGTATCAACAAAACAAAAAGTTAAAGTTGTCATTCAAGAAGTTCACAAGGGTAAAAGCCGTAATTTTAAGAGTCTCACTTGCCATGGCAAAATCTCTCTGAACCACGAACAAAACACAGCATTTGAAGCTCCTTCGTCGACTTAAGTTTCAATGTTGGAAATGAAGAGACCTCCATTATACGTATTATTAATTTTTTAATCAACCATTTTCTCCCTACTTTACCCCTAGTAAACCACCCAAATCTCCAATAAATCCTCCACTAGCTTCCGACTCTTATTAGCAATTCAAGCGCTAAACCCACTGTCCATCGTGCATGCCTCAATTTTGGCTTGAATTCTATTGATTCTTCATTTTTAGATTCTCGGTTAATTCTTTCCTTATCTTTTGCGCGGGTTTATCATTTTAAAGTTGTAATTTTATTTATTTTGTATGGATTTGGCACTTGAATTGTCGATTTTCAAACGACCTATTTTCATTACAGGCTTAAAGAAATCGTTTCTTATACGACAAAATGAAAGCTCAATCAGGCTTTCACCCAAAATTCATCAGTACTCCAGAATTTTGAGTTCGAAATTGCTAAGAAACAGCTTTAAAGCTAAAACCCACGCAAAACCACTGAACAAAGTCACTGATGAACCTGGTCGTGAAGAAAATGAAGTTTCGGGTTCAAATTTCGAGAAACTCAAGATTTTGATGAAACGTGAAATCATTTTCGGTGCAGTTGTGGGTGTGGTATTGATAGTTGGGTGTCAGAGAGTCTTTGCTGTGGAGAGTGCAGTGAATGCAGGGTATGGAGTGATAAGGCACAGTATATTGTTGTTAAAGAACGCTTGGCCCAAGCTCCCACAGGTTTTGAGAGTGTTTAAGGAGCAAGGTGTAATTTTGGCTACGCTTTTAGGGTTGTCTGCATTCTTCTCAATGGCTGAGACTTCAATCACCACGCTTTGGCCGTGGAAGGTATAATGTTCTCGATACATTAAGATTATTTCTTATTTACTGAATATTTATGTGTAATTTTATCATCATAAATCATGCATATGAATGTTGATAGACAGTATTCATTTGTTTTTGGACTGTTATTGCTTATATAAGTATCGCCTCATTACTATTAGTTTAGAAGTCCAATAGAACCATTCATAGTCAACATAGTATCTTTTTGGTCAACAGCAAACTGCCTAATTTCATTTGTTCTAGACTTTCTTTATCATTTGTAGTGTGTCAAGTCTGATAACGCTCTGTGTGTTGTAAAAGTAGACAGAATGTAGTTGAGGGTCTGTGAATATGCTGCTAAGTTTGTGTTGCAGTGAGCTGAAATGAAGTCTATGGTTTGTTTGCTTTGCTCGTTAAATTGATGATAGAATTCATGCAGCAATTAATTTATTGCATAAGACCAAGAATATTCACAATCGGAGCTAATATTTTATCCTGGAAGTTACTAAATTACAGTATTTGTTTCAATGTAAGAAATTGAAATATAGAAGAACTCATGCAATTCTTTTGCATATAGGTTATTTGCTGTTTCTTCAAATAATGTTCAATTGTTCTCTTTGGCCATTTAATATTCTCCAAATAATATCCAAATTCTCCATTGTATTTTGATGTTCTGCAACATAGGTTCAATTGTTCTATTTGGTCATTAAATGTTATTCTGTTTCAGGTGCGTGAGCTGGCAGAAAAAGAGTCTGAAGATGGCGTCTTTAAAATGCTTCGCAGTGATGTAACTCGGTTTTTGACAACAATTCTCATTGGCACAACGTACTACTAGTCTACTCTATTCCTTGCTGTTCCTGTAACTGATTTGATTTTCAGATTGGTTTGTAAATTATTTCTTATTTGATTCTGTGTATTCAGTGTGGTAAATATTGGAGCAACTGCATTGGTTACAGAGGCAGCAACAGCTATATTTGGCGAGGCTGGTGTCAGTGCAGCTACTGGAGTAATGACTGTGCGTATAAATTTTCATCCTCTCCATTTTGTCACGTACAAGCACGCATGCTTCCTGAACACATATAAGAACGCCCTATTAATGAAATTTATATTGACCTGAAAATTTATAACTTGTCTCAGTGCAATGTTGTTAACCAATTGTTATTTCCTAAATGATATTAGGTTGCCATATTGCTACTCACGGAAATCACTCCAAAAAGTATTGCCGTTCATAATCCCACTGACGTTGCTAGGTTTGTGGTAAGTATCAGAAATTAGATCAATTTCTCCCCTCAATTTGAAGCCTGATGGAAATGCTCTTCCCTTGCTTTCCTTTTTGTCTTTTCCTCACCTCATGATTTATGCCGCAGCATGGTTCTTTATTTCTCGGATGATGTTATTGCTGTACAGCGAGCTCTATTTAACCAGTTATCTCTGTGATGACTATAGGTCAGGCCAGTGGCATGGCTATCCTTGATATTATACCCCGTGGGAAGAGTTGTCACATATCTATCAATGGGAATGCTAAAAGCTCTTGGTTTGAAAGGAAGAAGGTGCAGTTAAATCATGCTCTTTTCTATTTGTTATTTCGGTGAAAGTTAATTACAGTTATATAATAGCTTTATTACCTTCCATGTCACGCTTATTGAATCACCTTTATTTCTTTCCAAGAAATTGTTGTCCTTCCAAGATTTTGTGATCTTAAACATCTCATTTGAATGAATTTAAAAATGTTTGTTGTTTTCAAGGAAAATAATGTTGGATTCTAAACCACAGATTACGCCAGTTTCTATAATTTATTATCTGGGTGTTTGTGTGTATAGTGTTTTTCATATATTTTTTGTGTTCATGTGTGGATGTGATTCATATCATATTGTATGAAAGTACAGTATGTAATTAGAAGGGGTTAAAATGTAGTTTTAAGGCTGTCAACCAGAGCTTAGACTGCAGGTTCTGTACATAAAGTAAAAATAAGTTTGTATGGTAGTGGATGTCGAATGGTCATTGTTGCAATGAAACAAATCGTGCTAGCTTTTGTCTATAGGTTTCCAATACACTTTATGGACAAATATATGAATAATAAAATGAAAATAAGAATTTTGATAGTGATCCTTGATTTCCTGTTACAATTGAAAGAAGTATTAACACAATTATTGGCATTCTATATTTTCTTTATTAGCGAGCCATATGTCACAGAAGATGAGCTGAAGCTGATGTTGCGAGGGGCAGAGTTGAGTGGGACAATTGAGGAGGAAGAACAGGTAATAACTGATAATGATTTTCTTGCATATTATCCTTCAAGCTTTGATGTTAAATATGAGGGATTTGATGCAATTCCGAATGGTAATAGGTAAAGAAATCCACCAAATTCATTTTATTTTTTAACTTTATAATACATTGTTTACAATAGAGATTTAATTTTTTGTATTCTACATTATGTATAATAAGGACTTCTCATCCTGTGTTGGCATTGGGATTGGCATTGGCAAAGGCAAATTCCCCTGGAGGTTTCTGTATTTGATTTGACATATGGTTACTGAGAAGAAGATAAACTAATGCAGTCTATCAATTTAGTTCCTTCCCAAGGTTCTGCAATTTACAGTTATAATGCATCTGGTGCACTTTACCTGATTTTTATGCATGGAAAGAACTCTTCTTGTGCAAACTAAAATTTTCCATTGAACTGGTGTTCCACAACGAATTTTGTTGCCCAATCTCTACTGCCCAGGGTATTTCTTGGAAGAAAATGATACTGACTGACAATAACAGTTGACGTTTGTCATTTTTATTATTTAACTTTATTATGACCTCTGGCAATCAAGCTAAAATATCCAATACTTTATCCCTGTGCAACATTGTTGTTGAGATGCTCTTATCTTTACAGGATATGATTGAAAATGTGTTAGAGATAAAGGATACACATGTTAGAGAGGTGATGACACCTCTTGTTGATGTAGTTGCAATTGATGCCAGTGCAACTCTCATTGAGTTCCACAACTTGTGGCTGACTCATCAATATTCAAGGTATAAATTAATTCCTGGCATTTCATGTTTCAGCAAGCGAGTCTATTTTACAACATGCTAAGAAATTTGAGAATATATTTCTAGGGTGCCTGTTTTTGAGCAGCGTGTTGACAATATAGTGGGTATTGCATATGCAATGGATCTGCTGGATTATGTTCAGAAGGTCAGGGAATTTCTTTTCCTGCTCTTCCCCTATGAAGTTAATATTGCTTTGTTAATTAATTGTATGCAGCAACCTCATAGAGTACAGAATTATGATATTTTATTTTGAAGGGCGAGCTACTAGAATGTACCAAAGTTGGAGACATGGCCCACAAACCTGCATACTTCGTGCCTGGTAATTCTTGATGCCAATTGAGTTGTTGCGTTTCAAAATGATATTTACCATAGATTATTTCTCTTTATGTTTGTATTTGTGAGGCTTGGAAAGGTTCAGTTGTAACCTCTGCTTTCAGACATCATTTGATTGGTCAGTTATGAGGTGTGTTTTTTTTCTAAATGTGTTTAGATGTTTGCCGTTTCACCAAAAAGTTGATTTTTATCTTTGTTGTTCTTGCCAAGATAGAGAACTTGTAGTAGATACAGGGTTTGATGGGAGCTGTGTTCAGTAGTAAAAACAGTATTATATTCTCCGTCAATCCAAACTCTGACAGCAATGTTTTGATGCTGCACCAATAAATTGCCATGTATCTTAATTTCAGTGAACATGTCTGTCATATTTAAATTCAGGTTGTTGACATGTAGAAGACGCTCATTCTTTGTTCAAGTTGTTCTATTTGTAAACTTGTCCATTGAGTTATTTTGCTCAGCTAGTGTTTGGAAACAGCAGAATATTCCCTATTCTATAGACAAAGAAGTGGACCTCCAACTCTTCATTTTAAAACTGATAAATGTCTTAAAATTATCTTTTCTTTTAACTTGTGTGGTGGTTATATTTCTATTGTTTGTTCTAAATAGGATTCTCTGATTGGTTTTGCAGATTCAATGTCAGTCTGGAATCTTTTGAGAGAGTTTCGTATTAGGAAGGTTCACATGGCCGTTGTCCTTAACGAGTATGGTGGAACTGTGGGGGTATGTACATTCCCTCTTTTCTGAACCAATCTAAGTATGTACTAGTTTGGCTAATTATTTTTTTGGATTACAAAACAGATAGTGACCCTTGAAGACGTGGTTGAGGAAATTGTTGGTGAAATCTTTGACGAAAATGACTCAAAAGTAAAGTTTACTATTTAACATTTCTTGTAGCATAATGATTTCTGATGATGTGCATATCACTAACATTCACCATAACAACCACACCACAATAATGGGATGGTGATGAATTTTGTTAATAAAATTTTGAGAGAATGTAATAATTTGATTTAACCATGGTATATGAGTTCATCTTGAAGTATCCTAGCATTTACTGTCTTGGGATTAATGTTAGCCGTTTAGTTATTAATAAAGGTAGTTGTTAATAATCTGTTGATTCCATAGTTTTGTGGAGTTTTATTTCTGCAATTTTGCCTTGAATATTGATTTGTATGACAGGAGGAGATCCAGAAGAAAACTGGCTACATTGTTATGCGAGCAGATGGGATATATGATGTGGATGCTAATACATCTATTGATCAACTCTCTGAAGATCTCAATATCAAAATGCCAGAGGTGTGTTGTTCGTAAAAATATCACTCATGAGATTATGATCAATTACTACATCAGTGGTGTTAATATCAAAGTATATGGTGAACAAGTGGATGTTGATTGTCTGTCATATATGTTGAATACTAACTGTAGCAGGATTACTCTCCCATGGTTGTATAATTGTGGAGAATATTCAATTTCCCTAAATTAATAGAAACATGGTTTAGGGTGATTCGGGATTGAATTTTCTTACCGGATCTAACCTCTCCAATGGACGAATCATGTCCAAGTTGTGTCTTGTGTAATCTTACGTGTTTAGTATGGTTGTATCGGCCAAGAGAATTTGTTAATCAAGCCATTGTATAGGTGATGTTGCCTGGGGTTAGGTTGAGCTTCAAAATATTAAATGGCATACTTTTTGGAGCATTAGCATGGTGTAAGAATGAAAATCCTGGCAAGTACAATCGGTTGGGCTTTAGTTTTGAGAGTGCTTATTTTGTGATTGCATAAAAATAAAATATAATATAAAAGTTTGAAGGGATTGGACTTCATTCAGCACACTCCTTCCATGATCTGATATGATGAGACCAGCAACACAGAACAATCCTTTTTTCTTATGATATCATTGTAATGCTTAATTATTACTGAAAATAGCCGGACAGTGTATTGCAAGGCATTTTAATGGTACACATATCAAGTGGGTATCATTACGGTATAATAGCATGGCTAGAAGATTCTACTTGAACTGCTGTGGATTCATAAAAACTGTATTGCTTAGTTAAGATAACCTTTTCAAACTTGTATATTGGTTTCTTTTAAATTCTGCTATGGAAGCAGATGAAGCGATTGATACATGATCAAGCATCCATTATTGCATTGCATAACTCCACAGTGCCAGTT
This sequence comes from Trichilia minutiflora, assembly GCA_035590515.1. Taxonomy (NCBI): domain Eukaryota; kingdom Viridiplantae; phylum Streptophyta; class Magnoliopsida; order Sapindales; family Meliaceae; genus Trichilia; species Trichilia minutiflora. The sequence continues at coordinate 7,444,367 of JAVXUL010000008.1, read as the reverse complement.
ATCTTATTTTTTTCCATATTGTTTACAGGGTCATCAATATGAAACAGTTTCAGGTTTCATATGTGAAGCATTTGGATACATCCCAAGGACTGGTGAGAGCATCAAAGTGGTGGTTGAAAAGGAAAACCTGGAAGAGGATGATGAACACACTGGAAATGGATCTGACTGCCAAGATTCCAAGGAGAGGCACCAAATTTACAAACTTGAGGTATGGTTTGGATTCTTATGGTAGCTACATTGCCTAAGTAATGGTGATAAATTTATTTTGCAGGAGTCCTCCAACCTATAATAAGATTTTGTCCATATGTTCTCTGACAATCTCACAATGCATATACGTTAAATAATGGAATATATCCCAACTGGATGTTTTAACAGTTACTGATTGATATTTGTGTTACTTGTCTTTGATGCAGATACTAGCAGGAAATGCCAGAAAGGTTAGTGCTGTTCGGTTTGAGCGTATGAACAATGACCAGGCAAAGTTAGAGGCAAAAGAAGTAACTTGCGTGGTTCCTAAAATCTTGAAGAGGAAACCGGGTAGTGATGACGACTCTGATAGTATTGATGATGTTGATGATGATGATGGTGCATACTCAAAGAGTCCAGAAGATGATACTTCTGGTGCCTCTATTATTTCTGAACGTGAGGATGATAATGACAGATAAAATTTTGTTACATCACTAATTTTCTTCCCTTATTCTAACAGCACCGCAAACAAAGCAAAACATAGAGAACATAATAAGATGAGAGGGAGTGATGAACTAACGTTGTCCATTCTTTTTTCTAGGGAATTGTTAAAAAAAAAAACTTTCATAAATGAAGTATCAACATCTGCATCATGATAGTTGTTTGGATTCTGCATCGTAGAACCAAAAGTGGAGTCGCAATGGGCTGGAGATCAGAATGTTTGCTCTGCACGGAAGGTTGATTGAAGAGAGATCTGTGGAGAGGTGGCCCAGGTGGAGAGATCAGAATGTTTGTTCAGAGTAGAAAAACAACCTAGACGTCTTGAGGTTGCATTAAGCCTCTCTGATTCAGACAACAGCTATAAAAGCTCTCCTCCCTACCTCGTCTTTTGACTCTCTGCAGCTGTCTAAACCTTTCTTGCTGGAGGGCAATGAAACAAGTCCAAGTGGGCGTACTGCCTTGCTTATCCATTGAGCCCGGGGGACTGACTTTAGGGAGGGTCTCTGTATCTTTTTCCAATATATAGGATATCTGATATGGTTCCAAATGATTTGTTTTTAAATTTTGCCTCCATCAGATTCTGAATGATGTTAAAAAATAAAAAGTAGAATGGACAGGGGACTCTGAAAGTCAAACAAGGCAACAACTGTTGGCCAAACAATCGCACAAGTATTTTTTTTTTCAGTTAAGAGTTGGAAATAAAAACCAAAGTAAAATGAAAGGTACTTTTTTAATGCCTGTTTCCTTGCCTCCAAATTTTATGTTGATTTATATTCATATATTCACATATTATTTTTGAATTAATATGTTGTTTCCCTTCAAATTAACTAATAAATTAGAAGGCAGACTTGAATTTTTCAGAGTTCATCTCTTCGGTAATTACTTAAATACTTCTTGAACTTCAAAAAATAAAAACATATTATACCTTTGTATGTTATTGCAGCATATATTCAATTATTGTCATCGTTTTGATTCGGGAATTTGCCAAATTAAGCAAGCTAAAAGTGTCTATTATGTCAAGGTATATATTTAATATAATGATAACATTACAAAAATGTACATATCTATACTTAATATTAATTTTTTTACTAGGATAATTTGCCAGAATCTCATGGGAAAAGAAGTCATGAATACAGAGATCATGTTCGACAGGCTGTTCTGGAAAGACAATGACATGTTTGGCACAACGAAGAAATTTTAAGGAAAGCAGAAAAAATAAATAATACAAAATAAAAAGTAATACTTTCTCACAAACATGTCTTTACTGGAAGCAGCTCGCGTTCTAATTTGTGACATGACGACCACCACTACAGATTAAGAAAATGCTCGACAATTACCAGTTACCAAACGCTCAAGTCCAAAGTGAATCGGTTGTGTCGTGTTATAATCAAGTAAATGGACGGTAAGTGCCTACGTTACCCATGCATCATGAGCTTCGGTTATTATTTTACTAGCAGAGAAGTGTTTTTCTTTTTTCCCTTTCTTTTTATACTAAATTTCTATCATAATCTTTGGGCTGCTGGTCTGCTAATTTAATTAATAACCCCCCCAACTTGGCTAAAACATGTGCTTCCTTAATTGTTGATTGATGGTAATCGGTTTACGAATTAGTAATTAGTTTTTCCTTCTTTATAGATTATATACAATTAGTCGTTGACTCGATTCTATAATAGTTGACTTTTTGTACCTCAAACAATTGGAGTCCTATTAACTTAGTGAAAAGTTGAGAAAATTAAACAAATCGATATTAACTCTATGTGATTGGTCAGTATATACGTTGAATCCACGAAAAATGGATCGATCTCCCAACTGAATTAAGGTTAATTACATGCAGAAACATGCTCAAGCGTAGTTTCCTTCCCTGACCTGTCTTCCATTTGTTGACAATATATAAGCTGCATGATCCCAGTTGTTAAGCTGAACATACAGTAACAGGTTATTTGTGTCGAAGAATGATCTAAAATATTTTAAATAATAATAACAATTATATTAGAATAGATTTTTTAAGATAATTTATTTGATTTTAATAAAATAAAATTATTGCATAATATTATGAATTTAATATATTTTAAATCATTTTATTTTTTATATATATATAAATAGATGTATTGAGTATGAATAATATGAAGAAAAATTTTATCTCCCAAAAACTTTAACAGTGATATTAAAATCGATGGTTAGATTTTTGAGGGATATAAGATTGGGTGAGTAAAAACATAAAACTCTCGTTACCAATAGCAATTAGGAGAAGCTATATATTGAAGGAATTTCATAAGAAACAAGTAAGGATAAGTTGAAGGAGTATTTCGGCTAATATGACGACGTTTTGCAGACTCTTGTTATAAGAGAAAAGACCACCGGTAGACCTAGAGATTTTGGTTGTCGTTTTTAGTTGATGAGATGTGCACTAAAATTTTTTTAGAGAGAAGTGTTATAATTGAAGGTTGATAAGAAGTTTATCAACAAGTAAAAATAAGTGCTTTATAAATTAAATGAGAGATGAGAAGTGCATTTTAAAGTGAAGAGAAGTGCTTCACAAATTGAATGAGAGATGAGAAGTGTATTTTAAAGTAAAGAGAAGTGCTTCACAAAATCTGTAAAAGATGAGAAGTATATCTTGAAGTGAAAAGAAGTGTTTGACAGAAACTACAAAATTAAATCCAACTTGATATCTGCAACTTTGAATAAAGAGAAACTGTCAGAATTATTCAAAGTATTTTAAATAACAATAAAAACTATATTAAAATAGGTCTCTTAGGATAATTTATATAATTTTAATAAAATAAAATTATTATATAATATTAAAATTTTAATATATTTTAAATTATTTTATTATTTTTATATCTATAAATAGATATATTGAATACCAATAATATGGAAAAAAAAAATTCTCTTCAAAAAACTCCTACAATTTGTGGCCGCTGGGAAAATGAAGGTTTGCAGCGGCTGTGAAAAATGAAGGAAACAAAAGTTCCCTACAACATTAAAACTTAATTCAATCAATCTATCTCTTTGTTGATCTTTTTCATTTTCTACCATGAAGATATCTGATAGGTCCATGCGTAAGTGTTCTTTCTTCTTTTTGTTTAGTTATCCATATATAGAAATATCGAAAGTGAGTCGTATTAATTTACACTGCCTGATTCAGGTTCACTACGAACTGAATGTGTTTATGTAATTGTGACATTGTTACTCAATTTGATGTGCTGTAAAAGATAGTCATCAATGTGCAAGTAAGGTGCGACAAATGTCGGTCCCAGGCTATGAAGATAGCCTCTGTTGCAGATGGTTAGTGTTACTGCCATTGCCATATTCAAATTTGTTTTATGCTCGATATATATCCAATCGAAGTTGGTTAATTAAAGACAAATTGCAAACCCTGTTTGCCCATTTGATGGGTTTTTGGTGGTATATATAAAGGTGCAGTCTCCGTGATTAGAGGGAGAAGATAAAGAAAAAGTGGTGGTGACTGGAGATGGAGTTGATGCAGCCAGCTCAACGAAACGTCTAAATAGGAAGCTTGGGTATGCCAGTTTAATAAGCGTGGAAGAAATGAAGGAAAAACCAGTGCAGAACGAAAGTAATGAAGATCCAAAAGTGAAACCAACTCTAGATACAAATATTTGTTCATCATCATGTCGGTGTCGATTGTACAAAGTTGTTTATGAAGATCCATACCCAAAAACTTGCACTATCATGTGAGTGTGAAGTTATGTCTATTTCATATGCCCTTTTCTCTTTTTTTATCATGTTATTAATTAAATAAGCCCCAGTTTCTGGTCGAATGCATGACTGTGTTTCATTCGAATTCTTAAAACAACTTGTTGGCTTTACTGTTTTCTCATTTCTATCTATTATCAGCTACCAATTCACATTTAATTCTCCAGCACGATAATATAACGTTTATTGAGGCATATGCATGCAGAAAAATCTTGCTCTTTGTTACATCTAATATTGTTAGTATATGTGGAGGTGCCTAAAGAGAATTTGTATTTTACATTATCTTGATAGGACTCACCTATATAAATGTATAAATTTTTAAGCAGTAACAAATTCAAAAAATATTAATTAATGAATATTCTTGTGCTAATTGCCTAATTAATTAAGATTGAAGCTTATGCAGCCCTACCCTATAAAAGATCTCCGTTGAAAAGAATGCAAGACAAAATTTCCATCCCATTGACAGATTTGATTTACGTGCTTAAGACTTAAGAGAACGAACAATTCATTAAATCTCTGTTTGTTATCAAATTTTAAATGAATTTTCGTCATCGGTTGATAATTAAATTAACAACCAATGAATAATGCATTGGCTTTAGCGATCCAAACGTGATCAGTGGTGCTCTACGACTGGTAGTATCTGTTACGCCTACGTACTGCGTATACATAGTTGATATTCGATATAGTTGTTGACTTAAACAAATACTTATAGTTAATTTAATACGATACTAACTGACTTTAACGAAAACAACACTGAATTTAGTAACAAGTCAAGCAATATATATATATATATATATTATTTGAAAGAAAATACGAAGATAATAGGTGAACACCCAATCAATAAGACACGTGATAGGAGGTTAGGTATAATTTTAAGGTATTCCCTTCTCAGGTGTACTCCGTCTCAGGTATCTGGCTCGATGATTTCACCTTCTCAATTATCCGCCGATTCAGGGATTTCACCGTTCCAGGTAAGAATTGAACGTCCATTAGCAAGACACGTGGCAGGAGGCCAGGCGAATCTAGAAAGTCTCCATCTCAGAGGCATTCTATCCCAGGTGTCCCCGGCTCAAGGATTCCACTAACTCTGATGATATCTGCCCCAGGCAACCTGCTTCCCAGGAGAATCATTGTCGTCTCAAGCATCTAAAAGTTGGAGTTTACAATCATCCGTCGACTTAGGAATCAAAATAGCTTCCCAGGGAAATTGTCCTAGGCCATGAGTTCCCTTATTGCTGGCTCTCAGACAATCCCTGACCAGAGTATCAATGGACATATGTCCTTCCTACTCAAAAATGGGAATGATTGATGATAACTGGTCCAATAAAAGCATCCGTCCCATCCTCTGACCATTATCAGGTGATGGGACGATGACAGGTCTACAAAGTCTGCAGATGTGACAGCGTTATTAAAGAAAATCGGCTGCACACTGCCCTATATCAGATATCACATCTTTTTTATTCTCCGATATCAAGTCACATCACTATTCGAAGGAGGGACACTATATAAACCAAATTTCTTCAACTGCAAAAGGGTTGGAATTTTGATTATTCGTGAGTTGGATTTTGGGTCCTAGAAAAATACTTGAGCCACACTTATAGATTGAGAAAGATCCGATAGCCTCATTACCACCGATTTTCCTTCATTATCTCTGTTGGGTATTTTCTGCACACTTTCTCCCTTTTCAGGTCATTTTTCGTTTTTTCTTGTTGTTTTCGTCGAAAACACATTCATTTTCTTCCATCATTTTTCTGACTTAGGCATTGGAGTTTTTCTATCGAAAACCCCCTCCCGACGTCACTTCGAGGTGTTTATTTTCTTTGTAGGCTTAAGAGATGAAGCTTTGTCGAAAATAGCCACGCTTGCAGTCTGTAGAGACAAACAAAAAGCCATTGAAGCACTGTGTGTGGAGGAAGGAAGAAGAATAAATGTTTTCTGAAATTTTTCCTTAGAAAAAGTTTGAAATGGCAGAAAGAAGATGAGGAGATGAAGATTTCAGCTCCAGCAAATATACCGATCGTGGAGGAGGAAAGATTTTCTTGATCAGAGAGAGGCCCTGGTCAGGAAATAGACACGTGGATGGATTTTTAGCCAGCAGGACAGAAGCATTAGAAAAGGAGCTCCTGGAGGTCAGGAGGCAGATGACCAAGGAACCCATTTCCCTGAGGGAAGGAAGAATACCACTGGCTCCTGAGGGCCTCAAAAGTCATGCTTCCCGAAATGGTGGTACAAAAAAAGTTAAGGAATCCAGAGAAGTATATGACTATATACCTGGGCATAGATTGACACCTAGGTAGAAAGGGAAAGTTAAGGCAACTGAGAGGTTGGAAGAGCCTCATTTGCCTCAGAAAATAAACACCCCCTTCAAAATTCACTAAGGGCGTGGATACAAGAGGAATATCATTGATGAGAATCTTGGAAGGGTAAATCAATCAGAAGTAGAACATAACCTGGCTTCCACTGACATGAGATTCTATCTAAATGAGAAGCATGCCCAAGAAAAGAAAGCAGTTGCTATAATCAATTTAAGGGATATGGAGGAGTGTGTGAAAAAGATGCTGTGTGAGATGAGGGCTTACAATCTCCCTGCTAAGGGAAGGAACCCAACAATTGAGAGGACCTCCGCCTCAGGTCCCAAATCTCTTTTCTCAGAGGAGATCTTGTCCTTGGTCCTCCTCAGGAAGTTCAAGATGCCTCAATTGCCTCCATACTCAAGAAAGATTGATCCGTCCTTGCACATTGATATGTTCAGGAAAATGATGTTGATTCAAGGTCTGACTGAGTTGCAAATGTGCCGTCCTTTTCCTTTTACTTTAGAAGAGCCAGCTCGACGTTGGTATAAGAAACTACCACCATCCAGCATCAACAGCTTCAGTCAATTGGTGATCCTCTTCGAAAATGAGTTTAAGATAACGGTTATCACCAGCCGAAACTTGAACACCCTGTTGTCCATTCATCAAGGAGTAGGAGAAATTTTGAAAAGTTTTGTGCGAAGGTACCATGAAGAGGTAATGGAATTAGAGGCTTACCATGACCCTTTGGCTCTAGAAGGATTGAAAAAGGGCCTACGATTGGAAAAGGTTTGGTACGTCATTCATCGGCATACAGTGAACACTTATAAAGTAGCTCAGATGGAACTACTAGATAAAATCAAAATTGAAGGGGAGATGATGCTAAAAATGAAAGAAGAATTCCGAACGGTCCCAACCAGGAGGGAACATCCTCAGGAGGCGTGGTAGAAGGGAAAAGGGGTTCAATACGGGAATCCCAGGTATGATAGAAGAGATGGGAACAGGAGAGATAGGGGCCAGGGAAAGTTTTTGTCCCGACCCCCCAGAGGTGACAGACCCCTAAAACAGCATTCACTAAGAAACCCTCTTAGGAGGATGGTGCAGTTATCTACCCAGGGGTTTACTCTATTGAAAGCGCCTCTATCTGAAGTATATAAGTATGCGAAGAGTCAGGGTCTCTTGTCACCACATCCTCAAGCCATGAAAGCAAAGGTACTCAAAAGGACCAAGGAATGATTTTGTGAATTTCATAGGGAAAGTGGTTACACCACTAATCAATGCAAAGATTTGCGGAATCAAATTAAGGTACTGGTCAAAAATAATTGTCTCATAAATTACATTGATTCCCAGTACCTCCTCCTAGGGTTCGAGCAACATCAGGATGATGAGGATTACCCTGAGTCTGATCTCAATGTCATGGTCATCTCAGGAGGACCCACCCTAGCGGGGTTATTAAACAATTCCCGTAGAAATTATGCACGCCACTCACTACCCAGTCATTCCTTCGATGTTCATATAATGAATGTACGGGCAAACAAGAAGCTAAAGATCACCATCGTACCCATCATATTCACAGATAAGGACAAAATGGGGGTCTATTATCCCTACGATGATGCCTTGGTAGTAGCAATAGGATTCGCATCGAAGCAGGTCAGCAGAATCTTGATAGATACGGGCAGTTCAGCTCTCTGAGCATAGAGGACTTGGAGTTGATTCCACCTAATTCCACTTTATATGGGTTCAGAAATTCATACATTACTCCCCTGGGATCAATACAATTGCCAATCACTATGGGGGATAAGCCTTATCAAAAAATCATCATAGTGTGTTTTCAGGTGGTCGACTTAAAAATGCCCTACTCCGTCATCCTGGGAAGGCTCTTTCTCAGGAATATCAAGGCCGTGAAAAGTATCAATTACTTGAAGTTGAAATTCAGGATTGGGGAAGGAATTGGCATTGTAAGAGGTAATCAAAGAGAAGCAAGATCGTGTTTTACCATCTTTTCAAAGCAGGCTTATTGCATTCGCAAAAGGCCACTGAAGGATCCCCTTGAGCAGACCAACAATCCCTCAACCAACGCAGGAACAGAGTCGGGAGAATCACCTGCTATTCAGGATAAGAAGCATGAGGGATCGCCATTTTCCAGAGTGGAGCCAAAAGAAACCCTGACCGGTGTGGTCATGGATGAGTGCTACCCTGAAAGGGTCGTTAGGGTTGACACCCAACTAAACCCTGAGCAGAGATAAGCTATGATAGAAATCCTGAGACGGAATACAGATGTATTCGCCTGGAGTCACGCAGACCTGCCAGGAATTGATAAAGAAGCTATAACCCACCATCTAGCAGTTGGCTCTTCACATAAACCAGTCCGCTAAAAAAGAAGGGTCTTCAACGCTGAAAGATAAAGGGTTATTAGGAAAGAAGTAGATAAATTGCTCAAGACTGGTTTCATCCGAGAAGTTAAATACCCAGATTGGTTGGCTAATGTTGTCCTAATCAAGAAAGCCAATAGAAGTTGGAGAATATGTGTTGACTTCACCGACTTGAATAAGACATGTCCAAAGGACATTTTTCCCTGCTCTGAGTCGACCAGTTAGTAGATTCAACGGCGGGGCATGAACTGTTGAGTTTCATGGATGCATTCTCAAGATACAATCAGATACCATTGTATCCACCAGATCAGGAGAAGACAGCCTTCATCACTAATCAAAGGTTGTACTGTTACAAGGTCATGCCTTTTGATCTAAAGAATGCAGGGGCCACTTTCCAAAGATTGGTGAATAAGGTTTTTAAGCCGCTAATAGAACAATCCATGGAAGCATACGTAGATGATATGATCTTAAAATCTGTCAGGGCTTTAGACCACCCTCTTCACCTGGAACAGTCATTCTCATTACTCAAGGAATACCGACTGAAATTAAATCATGAGAAGTGCGCCTTTAGAGTCAAATCAGGAAAGTTTCTAGGCTTCATGATCGGTGAAAGAGGCATTGAGGCAAACCTGCAAAAGATACAGGTAATCCTGGACTTGAAGAATTCCAGCACATTAAAGGAGCTGCAAAGTTTAACGGGGAGATTGGCCGCTCTAAGCCGTTTTATTTTTCAGTTTACTGACAAGTGCCACCCCTTCTTTAGGGCTGTGAAAAAAGGAAAGGGAATGATATGGGGTGAGAAATGTGAAGAATCTTTCAAATAACTTAAGGATTATCTAACTTTCGCCCCACAACTGGTCAGTCCTTCGTCACAGAAAATTCTCTATCTTTATCTGACTGTTAGTGAACACACAGTCTGCTCAGTATTAGTGAAGGAAGATTCTCAATAAATTTAGAGGCCTATATACTACACTAGTAAAGCCTTGATAGATGCTGAGACGCACTAGAGAAGTTGTCCCTAATGCTCGTTGTAGTAGTCAGAAAATTACAACCCTATTTCCAAGCCCATCCAGTAGTGGTCCTGACTAGCCAACCGCTTCGACAGATTCTCCACCGACCCAACTTGTTCAGGAGGATAGTCAAATGGGCAGTAGAACTCAGCGAATTTGATATCGACTTTCAATCTCACAAGGTTATCAAAGGGCAAGCTCTTGCACATTTTG
>JAVXUL010000008.1:7422483-7433974 GCA_035590515.1 Trichilia minutiflora | reverse complement strand
CCAAGGGTGCGAGTTATGGACACCGGTGTGCAGCATGTGCAGCACCATCGCAGGCCATCGCTGCACGAAATATATGAGATAGAAATGAGATAGAAATAAAAATACATCTAATTATAAGGAATCATTTTAGTCAAATTCAATGTTGATAACATATATAAATAAATCTGTAGTTGTTATAATTTAAATAGTGAAAAGATTAACACCAAACTGGACAGAAACCAGAGCCATTATAATTTGGCAAATTGCCTTATTAAGTAAGAAGTTTGGGTTTGATTTATCTTATGAATTTCTGTATTTATTTCTTTGGAAAAGTACAAAAATAATTTTCAGACATATTGTATTTAATAAGGATAAGAGTCAAGATCATCGTCCAATGAAAAATTACAGCATCAATCACAATCATATAATCTATCGTAACCTATCAAAATTAATTAAACCTTTGTATAAAATGTATCCTAAAATCACGAAATTCTCCATTTTCTTTTAATATTTATTTTTCTACATAGATAGAAGTCTTATAATATCCATTTTTTTAAAAAAAATCGTATTTTTAAACACCCACTTGAGTTTTTTTTTGTTTTTTTTTTTAAATACATCATCTTATCATTACATTCTTCCTTGTCGAGAAAATGGTCATAGAAACTACTGAATTGCAAAAGGATTCAAGTCAAAGTGAATGGGAACGGAAATCTTATAGCGTATGTGCTGGACAATTCTGACCAAGCTAGCCAGCGGTGTCAATACGAAGTATGGAAGTCTCAGTAAGTTTCATAGCGTTTTCCTTTAAAAGCTATCGAAAGATTTTTATCTTGGTGATTTCTTGGTCATCAGTTTTTGGAGCATTTCTTCGTCACTTCTCTTCCATACAGCCGATGCTTTCAATACTGTGTTGTCTCCGCTTATAACCTTTACCAAACAACGATGAAAGCTACATGAAACTACTTACCAAACAACGATAAACTACTTACTATTATTGCTAGCTCCTAGATTCTGTTGTTCCTGATGGGAACTATAAATGAAACAAATCCAAAATCATCGAGTATTCGTTTCTTTTACCCTCAATTCATCTGATCTCTCTCTCAACCTAGATCATCAATCATATTTCTAATTATTCATTCATCAAATTTTCTTCTATGTCTGGTCCTTTGATAATGCACAGACAAGTTTTAGTTTATTTCTCATGTCATTCATAAAATAATCGTGTAAGAAGAAACTATCAACTCTCCATCGCATGTGAATTTCAGATATGGAATAATCATGGAAGAAGAAAGCATCAATTCTATTCAACCCCAAGTACCAGAAGAAACTACCAACTCTTTCCAATCACAACTTCCAGAAGAAACAGTCAATTCTTTTCAATCCCAAGTTCCTGAAGAAAGTTTTGATGAACAGGATCATCATGCTGAGGTTTTCAGCTTTCAAATTGATCGGGAAATGCTCCAAAAACTAGTTGCGGCTAACAGCTTTACATCCCTTCATCAATCAGGGGGAATTCATGGTATTGCAGCTGCTTTAGAAACTGATCTTGACTCGGGAATAACTGGTCAAGAGATGGATCTCCGTCGCCGTCGTGAAGTGTTTGGCTCAAACCTAAATATAGATGACGACTCTTTACTCAACAAAAAATCAGGCCATTTTCGAAGAATAATCTTTGATTCCATTAAAGACACCACAATTATCCTCCTCCTATGCTGCGCAACACTTTCTCTTTTGATAGGGATCAAGAGAGACGGATTTAAAGAAGGTATTCTTGATGGGGTCACTGGATTTGTTGTTATGTCGAGTGTTGTATGCATCAGTGCAGTAGTGAAGTTCGCAAAGAATCGAAGAGATAAAAAGCTTTTGACAAAGAGAAAAGCAGTGAAGGTAATGAGAGATGGAAGGGTGCATCAAGTGGCAGTTTCTGAAGTTGTGGTTGGTGATCTTGTTTGTTTAAAGACTGGAGATCAAGTTCCGTCTGATGGGCTACTTGTTCATGGCAAAGAACTAAAGCTTGATGACGATGACTACGACAATGAAATCATCGACAACGGCTCTGTCAGTGATAGTCTAATCCACAGCGAGTTTCCTTCTATCTTCACAGGTGCAAAGGTTGTAGGTGGAGACTGTATCATGCTCGTGACAGCAGTTGGCGAGAACACAGAAACTAACAAAATGATGAAATTGTTAAAAAATAATCATCAAGACAAGGAATCGAAGTTGCGATCTGCGGTTGATAAGATGAACTCTCGAATGGAAAAAATTTTGTTGATCCTCTCCCTGTTGGTTCTTGTGGTGCAACTGATACGCTGTTTCACATTGGAAACTGGATGTGGTGATCAGAGCTATGATCCTAAAAATGTAAAGAACACGGTACAAGAGATAATGGCGGAGATCACTAGAATCATCAAAAAACAAGGTGAAAGTTTTAATAGGTACGTTGAAATGCTTTCAATACTGGTGTTCGTTATAAGAGATGGGCTGCCTTTAGGGTTATTAACCGCTTTGGCATATGCATCGAAGCAACTGACATGTTATGGAGCCACAGTTAGAAATCTGCCTTCCATTGGTTCAATTAGCTTGGTCACCGCAATTTGCACGGAAAAATCGAGTGATCTGTCTTTAGATCATGCAAAGATGATCGATTGGAGGATTGGAACCGAGAGTGTCCAGAATTCAGTGGCAGAATTGAACGTTGATGTCCTCAATGTATTGTGTGAAGCCATTGGAGCAACTTCATCTGAGTCGGCAGATGATCATGCACTTCTTTTTTGGGCTAAGAAGGTTTTGGAAGTTGATAGAGAAAAAATGAAGAGACATTGCACAATTGAAGCTTTTGATATAAGTAAGGATCGAGCTGGGTTCTTGTTAAAATGGAATGCATATGGCAAGAATTCTGTTAAGATTCACTGGAAAGGCTCTCCAGAGATTATACTATCCATGTGCACACATTACTTCGACAGACATGGAAGTTTGGAAACCCTCAGTGAACACACAAGAGAGGTGTTCAAGAAAATTATTGAAGATATCACATCTGATAGTCTTCAGTGCTTCGCTTTTGCTTGTAAACAAGCTGAAGAAGACGAAAAAGATAAAGAAGAAGAAATTAAACTAGACAGTGGCTTAACCTTATTAGCCCTTGCGGGCTTGAAGAACCCATTTGCGGCTGAAGCGAAACAGGCTGTTGAAGTTTGTGGAGAGTTAGGGATTAACCTAAAGTTAATATTGAAAGATGACATTAGCACAGCACGACTAATAGCAATCAACTCGGGGATCCTTAATCCTGAAGAAGACACAGAAGAAGCAGTGGTTGAAGCAACTGTATTTCGGAACAGTTCGGAAGAAGCTCGGTCACATATGGTCGACAAAATTAGGGTTATGGCCAATTCTTCACCATTGGACAAGCTTCTAATGGTTAAGTGCTTGAAACAGAAAGGGGAAATAGTTGCGGTCACGGGAATGTGTACTAGGGATTCTCCATCACTGAAGGAAGCAGATATCGGAGTTTTACTGGGTGAAAGAAGGTCACAAGTTGCAAAGGAGAACTCAGACATTGTAATCTTGGACAAGAAGTTTGCAACAATCGTCGCCATTTTGAATTTAGGAAGATCATGCGTGTACAACAACATTCGTAAATTCATCCAACTGCATCTCACTCTCAACATTGCTGCATTCACGATAAACCTAGTTGCTTCACTTTCCTTTAATGAAGTACCAATTGGATCATTTCCACTCCTGTTGGTTAACCTAATTATGGATGTCTTCGGTAGCTTAGCTCTCGCCGCTCCAGTAAACCTGCGGTAGTCGGCACTCGCTACATCTGCATTAACGACCAAAACTGTGTGGAAAAACATTATTGTTCAAGTTCTATACCAAGGCTGTGTTCTCTTGACCATCCAATTCAAAGGAAAAAAACTCCTCCATGAGAATCAGATGATATTAAAGGCCATAATCTTTAACAGTTACGCTCTCTGCCAGATATCTGTTCTGATCAATGCAAGAGAGATTGAGAAAATAAATATATTCGAGGGGAAGAGATTGCATCAAAATCTTTGGTTTCTGGTAATTTTGGGGTTCATTTTCATTCTCGAGATGACAATTCTTGAGATCATCACGGTGGTCAGTCATGGGAATAGATTGAATCTAAAGCATTGGTGTGTCTGTATTGGCATAGCTGTTATTGCTCAACCCATTGGCTGGTTTACGAAGTCGATTTCATGGCCATGTTGATTTACTGCATATAATTTGGTGCAACAACCTGTACTCTTTGTGTATAAATTAATAATTGAAAGAGCTCAAGCTCACGATACGCACTTTACCAGTTTATTTGTCCATTATTTTCTTGGTTAGTTTGAATCATAATAATTCTTGTACTTATGTAGTCAAACTTAAGAATATATGGGTAATGCCGGGAAATTTCATGGAATATTAATACCATGTGCGTAGTTGTGGGTTAGGTTTATTTAATACTTGTATTTGTTTTGTCTGTTTGCGATTTTGTAGCCATGGCATGCACGAGGTGCGTGGGTGTTGTTGTTGTTGTTGTTGCGACTGCTGCAGCTGCAGTTGTTACTGCTGCTACTGTTGTTATTGTTGTTGTCAACTCTTATCTCTAGCTATGGAAGTTGAGCGAGCACCATCTTTTCATTTCAAAACAGACTTTCTATCAAAAGCGTAGGGGCAACTAGGACACCAAGGTAACTTTCACGTATTTAATGTTCAGAAACATATCCTTAATTAATGTTAATTATGGTTTTAGTGAAAGAGAATATTACTTTAAGCCAACCATTTATTGATCGATCGATTGATTAATTTTGCACTAAGAAAAGTTGGGTGAATGATCAAAAAACACTACATTCCTTGAGCGAATTTATTTCAACGTTAATTACATTATTGTTACTCGCCCTTATAAACATTAAACAAGTTGCTTAATTACAGAATTTTGGTATTTTGTCATGATAACGGAAAGTGAGACGATGGTAGTAGATGGAGGTTACCAGCTAACTTGGGGGCACAATTAATATCGATCTTAGGCTCAATATATTCGCATATTATTTTGGAATTAATAAGTAATTTCCCTTCAAATTAATTAATAAATTAGAAAGAAACTTGAATTTTTCACTTCATTTTTTGTATAATTACTCGTATACTTCTTGTTGGGAATTCACGTCGTCTCGGGGTAAAATTTATGTGTATGTTAATTGTGACCCCAATACTTGGTTTGGTTTTTGGTTAGTTAAGATGATTATAATTAATGCACATATACTTACTTGGAATTTAATATATATACCTAGTATGGCTCACACTAATTGCTATACAATTATTGACATCGTTCACTATAATTCAATTTAACAATACATGGGAGAAAGACAATACCCTTATATTTTATAGAAATATTATCCTCCCATGAAAATATTTGTAACAAAAAATTTTCTGTAGTTTTCAAAAATATTACTTACTTCTTTCTCGTTCGTTTTTTACTTGAAATTACTATAATACCCTTATCACAAGTCTTATAAAAATATTATGGTAATTTTAAATAAAAAAAGTGATGGGTATGGAATAAATGACATTTCTAGAAGTCATAGAAGAGTTTTTTTTTCACAAACATTTTTATAGAGGAGTAAATGGTATTTTGATAAATCATGTTTTATTCATTATTTTACAAAAGTAATTTATAGCTTCTTTTATTTCCTTTAAATGCACATGTGAAATTTAAAATTTTTCATAGCTGCATTACGTAAATGTATGGCAATACAATGATCACTATCATTATCTTCTCTGCATATCCACTACCTTTGTTAGCTTTTGTAGATTTATCACTGCCTTTGTTTGCTTCACTAGATTCAACATTCACTTCATTTGGTTCCATGGAAGATGCACTTCTTACAGCATTACTTGAAATTAAGCATGCAAGTCTTGTGCTCCCGACACTTTACCTTCATCTTTGTTAGCAATTTTCCGAAACCTAAAAAACATCTCAGTCAGCTAGCTGCTTGCAATAAAAGCAAAGTTTGCAAGGATTTTTGGTATTTTCTAATATCTAATACCAGCTCTTTGACCGCATTGATAAACCGTGTTCTTGAACTTGATGAGTCCATCATTAACAGTATTATTGTATTTTAAACTATTCTTCATAGTATTTGGAAGTAGATCAGGTTTGAATTCATTGATATTAGACTTTTAAAAGGTAAAAACTCCACAGCTTGGCTCCTGCATACAAAAGGAAAACAACTTGTTATGCTTCTATGCCAATATCTGAATTTCGTGGATTAGCAGATTATTTAATGCTTCTTTAGGGTGTTGGATTTAGGATGATTCAATGTTGTTGGCTGTGGTCATGATTCCATGCTTTCTGTGTTTTGTTACATGATGCTGATTTTGCTGTGTTATGCATATATCTGATATTTTCAAATCTTTGGTGTGGTGTACTTCTATATATATGGAGATGGATTGGTTTCCAGGGTTTGGAAGAAGAGAAAAATGGGTTTTCCTTGCTTATAGATTCGCGGGGGAAGAGAGAGTTTGTGTGATCGTGTTGCATATGAATTTTGGGTGCTCCACTAGCATGGAAAATGATCTTCCGACTGACATAGTCGGCCAATGTCTGTAAATTCTGTAAATATGTAATTATTAGTTTTTTTTATATAATTAGTTAATGAAATTGTTAGTTAGTTCATTATATTGATTCGGTTTAGTTAGTCAAGTGGGCAATTAGTTAGTCAAAAATAAGTCATGCCAACTCAGTATTTATTTTTCCTTTTTCTTTCTGTACTTTCTGTATATAAGAACTGATATACTTCTTTTGAGACTTAAGTGAGAGAAAATAAATCTCTTTCAATTTTTTTCATAGATCCGATCAGATTCATAGGGGAAGAGAGAGTTCTTTTTTAACTATTTTATATTTTGTCTTATACAATGGTATTTACATCATTTCACTTGTGCTCCATTGTCAAAGACTCTAATGGCTTGACATCATCTCCAGTAAAGTTCTTACCCACCATGGGATTTGAGCAATTGCATTCAAAAAGCAATTTTGTGCTCTAAATGGTGGCAATTTTGTGCTCTGAATAATAGAGACCTGGTTTGCTCGGGCTTGTGAACAATAAAATAGCAGGGCGTGGCATAATTAATGGGTCGAGCTGAATGGAGAAGTTAAGTCTATGGATCAGACTCGACATAATTCTGTAACAAGTTAGGCTATAGGATGGCTTGTGATGGACTCTGATTCGAGCCTATCATAGACTGTGTTAAGCCTGGCTTGAGCTCATCATATTTTTATTTTTGAATTTTGAATTTTATTTCTGAAATTTTAAGTTTGCTTTAAATTTGATTTATAAATTTTATTTTAATATATATAATAATGTATTGATATGATTCACTATTATAAATTATACATCTAATTTATAACATAATATTATATTTAATTTGTAAATATGATATTAAGTTATTATATTTTAATTATGATTTACCATTTACGAATTAATAGAATATCATTTATACAAATCACTTAAGATGAATTAAGGAATATAACATTAATCATTATATTATATTAATATATAATATATTATATGCATTTATAATTTTATATGACAATTAACCAATTACCAATATAAATAATTAAAATAGAATAATTGATTAAGTTATATCAAAACAAGTTAATTATGGACTTATCATTGTGCATTAAATTTTAAATATAATATTAAATTATTATATTATATTTTTTACTAATAAAATAATATTTATACAAATTATTTATAAAATAATATATTATTTAATTATTGTATGATTATTCGAATTGTCAAACAAAATTTTGTAAATTTACTTAAATAACTATATATGTTAATGTATTTATATTATTTTATTTATAATTAAATATAATTTATCATCATATTATGTTTTGATAATTTTACATATAACTGATATCAGTCAATAATTAATATGACTATCAACAATACTTGATTAAGTATTTAAATTATGTGTTTAAGGTATAAACTATAATTAATTATTATAATTTATTTATTTGCCAATAGCTAAATTTTAATTGTTCATAATTGTAACTCGTAGATTGTATATTATCATAAGTAAATTTAATAAATAAATTTTATAAATTTATAATTTATTAAATACATTGTTATATTTACTTTATTCTATGTTATGTATTGTTATTTTTAATCTATTAAGCCATTCATTATTTTCAATAATTTTTATTCGATTTAAATTAATTCTTAAACTTTTAATTTTTAAATATAAAATTATTAAAAATACTAATTTTATTAATACTAATTTTAATGGCTCGTAGGGTAGTTTAAGCATAAAGCCATGCTTTGTAGGTTGTACTAGGCCTCTTTTTTGTTGTTGTTGTTGAGGCCGGCTGGGCTCAACAAGACTTTTGTTCTTACTTAAACGGGCCTGACACATTCACTTGCATAGGTTTCATTTTACGAATGGGGTTAGTCGGTTTACCACCTCCAACTCTTTGAAAGTAACATAAGAGAGTGCTGAGACATTATTCAATAGATTTTGCAAACGAGTACTCCAGATTTTTAGGTTTATGAAGTTATATTTTTTAATATATTAAAATTTATTATTAATTATTATATTAAATATTAAAAATTATTATAAATAGTAAATCTAAAATTTTTAACAAGTGTTCTAAAATACTCAATATCAAAATCTTATTCAAAATGTAGAGGAAAATCGGGAGAAAATCTTTAAAGTCCAGGGAAAAAGGTATTTTCTCATTTAAAATATATATATATATATATATGTGTGTGTGTGTGCGCGGACACGCATATTATTTTAATAAAGTTTTAATAGTATTATATATAAAGATGATAATTTAAATTATGATATGATTGTTCGATATGAATTTGATGTAATTAAATAAATTTAAATTTAAAAAAATTAATATAAATAAAAATCAAATCATATTTGTATCACATAATTAATAATTATATTATATTCGAATTTGACTTTTTAAATCTATTTATCTGTTTAAGACATAATTAAGATACGATTAATTAAAAAAATAATCGTATCAAAATAAATAATCATACATAAATATATAATCATATAGTATAATAATTTTAATTATTTATACTTAAATAAATAATTAATTAATTAAATAAAATTTTATATTAATTAATTAAATGAATTGAATTGAATTAATAACTTAATTATTCAATTAATAAATTAATAATCACATTATAATATATTCGGGGCGGACTTTACTATTGAAGAGGGCCATCCCCCCACCCCAAATCCAATATTATATATATATAAAATAACATAAAATATAATTATTAATAATAAATAAAAATATTAATATTATAAAAACTGACATCAAATTATGGGTATATTATAAGATAATAATTAAAATATTTTATTATTTATATTCACATTAAACTCATAAAAAAATTTATTTTTAGTATTTTAATTAATTTAAATAAATAAAAAAATCAAATAATAAATAATAATTTTAAATTTAGTTGATCAAGTATAAAAATGATTTCCCATTTATTTATTTTCTTTTCTCTCTTTCTTTTTTTTCTAACCATTGGAACTTATTCTCTTTATTAAAAATAAGAAATTAAATCAAATTTTAAAACTCAACTTTCACGTTTTAAAGAAAACTGTTTGGGAGAAAATACAGAGGTAACACGTAGACACCTAATCAACAAGATACATTACAGGAGGTCAGGTATTATCACACCCGTGATTTGTACTACCGGGGTATAATTGCAATTTCATCTTATTTCCTGTTCATGCATTTGCATCCTTGATGCATATCGATAGTTTATTGGCTTATTCTTGGGAATACTTGGCCTCTGGTTGACTAAAAAGAGTTTATGTGAGAGTATGTTGTGACCCCGTTGGTGATTTTCAATTTTCGGAAAGGGTTTAAGAGGAAAAGTTTATTCTTGGCGAGTTCGGTCGACCGAATGGAAAAATTCGTTCGATCGAATAGGCTTCGGCTGAAGCCCATGCGACCGAACCTTCGACCGAACTCAAAAATGACTCTCTGTCCATTTTTCGTTCGACCTAAATGGAATTCGTTCGACCGAAGTTTGATTCGGTCGACCGATTTGTGCGACCGAATCTGGGATTGTTCGATCGAAAATTCGACAGAAACTCTCGGGAAGAAATTCGGTCGACCGTCCGTGGGATTCGTTCGATCGAATCGGCGCGAAATGACGATTTTGCCCTCATCCAAAAGCTTCTTTCTTTAGTAAACTTAAGGGCAAAATGGTAATTTCATTCTTTTTCTATAAAAAGGGGTCTGAGGGACGAATTTTTCAGTTTTTCTCCCCATTTTCTTCTTCTCTTCCTCCCTCCCGTTCCATCTTCTGCTCCTTCAGCTCCTACCCGATTTCTTGTCCAAATTTCGATTTCTTTGCACCCACAAGCTACATTCTACGCGTGGAACGCATTGGGAGCATCAATTTGTGGCTAGAGGTGCCGGTTTTGAGTGGAAGAAAATCTAGGGTTTGGAGAAAATTGGGGCTTTCGGTGTTTGAGGCCAAATTGAAGGAAACCGACCACACCACGAGGTTCGTAGCTGCATTTCTAACTCGTCTGTATATATATTTCGAAATTTTAAGCAATCTTTATCGTATGGGTTTTCGGACGTATTTTCGTAGATTTAGCTCGCATAATCTAGTTTTAAAGTGAAATATCGGTTATGGGGAACTCGTGGAAGTCGTAGGATGCTAGATTTATATTTTCGGAGAAATTGGGTAACTGTGAACAGTAACTCCGGTTACTGTTCCGGCGATGGCGCGGGGCCTATGGCCCAAAATCGCGTGTTTGGATTGTAATGAATCATCTAAGCCATAATGTGGGTCCGTTGTGACGTTAGATTAATAATTCGAGAATTTACGAGGATTTTAGGCGAATTCAGAAAATAGTTCAACGTTAGGAAATTCGGGAATATGCATGCATTGCCGTAATTGGATTTCTTTCGCATTTAGAATATATATATTAATAATGTTTTATGCGTGTGAATAGGCGACGGTTCGAGGTCGAGATACTCGCGTGGCTCGCCGAGAAACGAGGGAAGCTAGGGAGTGTTTACCCTCCCTAAGTAGTGAGTGAATTTATTTTCTTTTAAATGATTGTTTTCAAAACTTATTTTCAGCCGTAGGGCAATAGAAACTTTTATCTGAAATTCACATGTGACGGAGTTGGTTTATGTTGTGTGGTGGCCGGGAGGGCCCCTTGTTTGTGCTAGAATAAGTTTTATATGAAATATTTTCATGAAATCCATGTTTTAATGATACGGCCTTGGTGCCTACTTGATGTTTATGTGATTGATGGCCATAGTGGCCTGTTTATGTTTATTATGCATTATATTGTGATGATGGCCGTGTAGGCCTGTATTATTGTTTATGGTGATGTGGCCATGTTGGCCTGTTATGCACAGTAGCTACTGATTGTAGCCTAGGGTCGGCCTGTGTGGATAGAGGTCGCCTAGGTGAGTGTGGGGCTTCACAGGTGGAGGGGTTATATG
>JAVXUL010000008.1:7404753-7417521 GCA_035590515.1 Trichilia minutiflora | reverse complement strand
TTATTATTTCTAATTATTTATAATTTATAATTTCTAACCTAAATTAAAAACTTCTAATTATAAAATGAAGATATTCAATAGATAATAATTAAACTTCTAATTATAAGAAATTTTGGTTGAGGGAATGGTGAATTTGGCCGCCGGAAGTGGAAATTTTGATTGAGGGAAATGAAGTCAAAAATTTTGGGGTTAGGATTAAAACGAAAACAAGGGTAATTTCGTTATTTTATGTTCTAATCCAGGGGTAATTTCGTTATCAAACAGTAAATCGGGTCATTTTTGCTTGAAAATTATTACCGTGAATATTTTTAAATTTGGATTATAAACAGTAACTATTTTTGATTAATTCTCGAGAATTTAGCCGCCTGTTATTTTAGGCAATTCGTAAGTGCTCTTCAAATTTGTAAAAATATCAAAAAGGTACAAGCATTTCTCGAAAGAGAATATATGCAATAATAAAACTTATCACTGGAGTCCAACGATGGCATGGGCCCCCAGCCCACCAACCCAATTTTAAGTGTTTGCATTGGTGGGTGTTTGTGTTAATTTTGTTGAATAGGATATTTTAATAAGATAAAATCATTAAATCTGATTTAGGATTATTTTTAATAGAATTTTGTGTGTGATTTAAATTTCTAAAAAAGAATTAAAATAGCGTTTATAATTTTCAATTCAAAAACAATATTTTATAAATAAAACCGAATATTTGCATCCAATTCCTTTCTTTAAAAGTAGAAAGAAAATATGATAAATACAATATTTAATTTTACAAGTTATTTCAGAAAATAATTTTCTTAATTCCTAATTATATTGAAATGTCCCCAATTTCATTTCCGTTCTGTAAGTGATGTTTGAAGTTGCAGACTCCTAACTGTGTGATACCAATTTTAGACACTAAAATCTCCTCCACATTCAAATTCCAGGTGGTGCAGGTGCAACTGCAACTGCAAGTTTCTCTTTTCTTTTTTTGCTTCCATTCTGTTGCTAAAAGCACTTAAAAGTGCTTCATAAAAAAATAACACATAGAACTTCAACAGCAGAGGCCATGATCGAGGCAGTTGCCCCTTTTCTATCAGCTTCAACGGCAGGCAGTAGATAAACTGCAAGGGGTAGCGTGTGTGTGTATATATATATATCAATAAATAATTTTCATTCAAAACCCAGAAAGAGACAAGGTTTTCTTGAATGTTGCTTCAAATTCGGAACAAAATTGAGTATGTTGAACAATGTCAAGAAATAGGGGCACACCTCTATAAAGGAAACAAGCAAATACCTAAAACGTCCTCAAAATATAACACAAAAAAAAAAAAAAATTTGCTGACAATAAGTTAAGCTATCACATGAAAATGGAATCGGTTGTGTTTCCATATGAAAACGGCTGCCAAAAATAAAGTATCACTAAAGTACATCTCCCCTAATTATTTTTACCTGTATTGAACAAACAAATTGTTGTCTTAGAATCAATCACGTATCCATATTATCAACTCAACCATCCACATTTTGAGGGGAACTTGTGGCTGAAATCAAAGATTATTTACTATGTTGAACGTAAGATCTGATCAACCCCCTTGGCAAAAAGCACAGAACAATCTACTGAGAATCCTCTACACTGCAGCATGAAAACAAAGGTTTGTTGCGTAGGAATACTTTTACAATGAAAAATGTTATCATATCACGTTGAAAATTAGTAATTCATGGCAAATACATCAATCAAAAACTCATTTTTAGCCTAAATGACCAATGAAGAAAACTTAAAACAATTCAACCAAAATAAATCCCCAAGAATACATTTATTCAAAAAAAAAAAAAAATACTTATTTGCATGCTCAGGATGCCTTCAAGCTTTAAGTTAATGGCATAAAATAAAATGATATCCCATACAAACTACCGATTTCATCAAAAGTCGGCAGTGTAAGCAGCTATCACGGGACACCACATGGGACCAATATGTTATACAATATAGGTGAGTGTATGCAATAAACCATCAATTTCACAAGAGAACTTGTACATAGCAACTATTCTAGCATATGTACATAAATACAACTTGTCCAATATATAGAATATTCTGATTAAAAATATATATGTTATTTAATATGTACAAAGTGTTAACAAAATTTGGAAACAGCATTCAATGTCAGCTTGATGATAAAAATTAACATTAAAAGTTATACCTGTATATTACGGGGTTTGCTGTACTTGCCGGTGTATCTGCAGAATCCAATTGACATAACCATTGGAGCCACCACTCTGGTCCTCAACAAGGTTTGTAAGAAGAAGGAACCCTTCTCTGGGTTGTTCACCTTGCCTTACAAGATGACACAGCTGATAATATGATGGATCGCTCTCTCTCAGTTTCTTGAAGATCGCCAATAGCTTCCTTGACATCTCATTATCTTGCTCCCTGAGGGTAACCTGATTTCCATAATCAAAAGAAGCAGTGATAACGGGGTGAGTTCAATCACAACCACATCACATAGCAGCTACAAGAAACAGGAAAAAATTAGCTATTTTTATAACAGCCCAAGCCCAACAACCAAGAAGATATTATCTGTTTCAGACACTCAAGCCTGTCACGGGTTTGCTCTTCAACTTTTCAACCCAAAACTTATCTACTTAATTAGGAAAACCCTACAGCTTATAAGCTAGCCTAGACTCACTCTCGATAGAGATATGCAATGTGACAATCTCCCCACCCTTGGTACCCTATGGCCTTGTGTGAGGACCAGAATAATAACATTAATCATGAATCAGAAAGCACACAGGATCACCAGCTCGCTCTGATACTATATATGTAACAGCCTGGGCCAAACAACCAAGAAAATATTGTCCGCTTTGGACACAGCTCGTCACTGGTTTGCTCTTAAACTTTGCAACTGAAAAAGCGTCTACTCAGCTCGAAAGCCCAAAGCTTATAACTGTTATATGCTAGATATGAGGAGTGCGGTAATCATTGAGACAAATGATGACAAACACAGAACCTTCAACATGATTTTGTGGAAAAAGAAAAGAGAAGAAAATGCATCACAATATCAAATTTAAAGCTTTCGCTTATTTTTAATTTTTGAGAAAGGTCTGGCTTCCACCTTTCTGCAACTTTGATATCATCACAGCTTTATTTTCACAAATACCAGTAACCTACATAACAACCAACTTTCAGTTATTTTCATGTTAACACTCAAAAATCAATTTTTTCAAATGACAAGATCCTCCATAAGGGACCCATCAAAGCTGAAGACTGATATCCTTGTGGTATTCTTTCTACACAGGATTACTTAAATCTAGATAATCAACTCTAAGCATATAGCTCAGAAATTCTAAGCAACATACAGTACAGATACCAAAAATGACACAGCATACCTTTGATAACTCTGTCGCAAAGTCTGGGCCAAGTAAATTCATAGCTATATCAGGAGAAAGCATTCTACCAAACCACACAACGAAATGGAAACCATCATCAAATACGTAAAGGCCACTATACTCTAAGCTGTCTGCAACTAGTGGTAATCTCTTCATGGTGGTATGAACCTCATCAACTTGAGCAGATTGCTGCATATATCAAACACAGACAAACTGTTAAGAGTTTTAAAAAATATACATAAATATGGTAAAACAACTCAAATGTGCAAAGATCTTTCACCTTCAAGAGATGTTCATCAACTCGAAACAAGCTGGGGTACAAAAGCTTCAATAATTTTTTAACAGGCAATGCCATCATTGTGTAACCTGCTGCACTGCGTTCATCGAGCTGAACATCAGCATACCCTCCTCGGAGTGGTGTTGATTTACAAAGTGCCAAACCATACAATGGCAAGAACTTCAGAGACTCCGGATATATCATCCTGGCTCCCAAGCGATGCTGCACAGCATAGAGATTTCGATATTCTTTGAGAGCTTTAACAATCCTTAGTTGCACAGAGTTACGTGCATCTTCCAGCTTATGTGACAATGTTTTCTCAATTGCTGTAGATTATTAAATTTTATCAACAGAAATGAAAAGGCATAATCTCAAAGCAAAATTGATTAACATGAAAGCACCAGCATATAGGTGTAGTCAACCATACCTAATCTACTAAACAAAGAAATGATAGAACCAGTGTCAGCCTGGCGGTACATCTCACTAAGATCTGCGACAACTGGAGCAGCTAAGGTGTGTACCCGGATTCGCCTCTCTCCACAAGAGGCAGTATATCTTTTTATTGTTAAAGAACATCAGTCACTTGCATCATTTTTCACAACAAAATCATTCCCTTACCAATATTGTCAACAAGATAAATACAAGCAACAAAACTGACATCACTCGATAGAAGTGAAAGTAGGAAAATAAATGGTGGTGGCCATGGGAAAGAATAAATGTCTTACAGAAAATAGAAGAAAAAAAAGGGACCCATACCTAACACCGAAGTCAGATAAGAACAATATACTGAATGCATAGAACAGATAACATAAATGTCTTAATCTGCTGACAATTCAAATGAAAGTGGCAGGGGTTTTCATGTAACTCTCCAGAAGCAGCCAGCCCTAGAATAAAAATTTTATAAAAAGGTTGTATAAAACAAAATATTGCCAGGAAGGGGAACCAGTAATGGCTTATGGAATCTTCACCATTGGACGTACTTTCTCCTTTTCCTCGTAAACTACAAACATGCAAGCAAACAACACAGATTCTAACCAGATAGATTTTCATGTGTAAAAATTTTGATCATTTCAGGGCTTTAAAAAGCATGCAGTCAAATGCCAACAGGCCAGGCAAAGAAAAACAAAGCAGATTTGAACTTAGCAAATCATAATTGATAAACATGCAGAGTAGCTCAGACGCTGAATGCATATCAACAATTTCAACTTAAAGGATACAGCAGAGCAACTTGGAAATATACAGTCTGCGTTGTCAGTAATGTATCTTCCAGAGATAGTTGCATCGCATATGCTTTGTCACAATCTACAGCTGGAAGTGCCAATAAATCGGTGGATCTTAGCATAAAGTTTCCGTGATAAGATGTAAAGCGAATCCCTACAGGCACCACAGACAAAAAAGAATCAGCTCTATCCAGATAGTAATTATCCTATGTGCATGTGTTTTCAACAGTACATGCTGTCATAGAGCAAATATGTGCAGACCTTTTCCACATCTTATGCGCATGACAGCTTCCCAAGCAGTTTCTCTTGTAAGATCTCGAGATAACTCATGCTTCAACTTCTCTCCATGAATGTTTGACTGGAAGCTTGGATAGTAATATACCTGACCTCCAGTATATTTTGCCAAAGTACCTATAGAAAAAGAGATGATTAAGACATATACCTACAGATCTTATATGATACACTTCAGTAGCCAAACAAAATAAAAAGTTGTAAGCAGGGTTAGAAAGCATGCTGAAGTAATCCCTTTTTGAACAAGTAATTGACAACATAAACAATGATAAGGATATTGCATTTCCTTCTAACTTGTAATCAATAAATATGCATCAATTTGCATCATATATAGGACATTCATAAGCATCAACTGTAAGCAATTGGATTCAAAACAGTGAAACAATTGTGTAAACATTTACAGAGTAAACCTCTTTAGAGGATTCATCAACAATCCAAGCCCCATTATTTGGGTGTACGCAATGGCAGCATATAAAGGCTACTGAACAAAGATCTATGGTGAGCATGTTTACATTTGGAAAGCGAGGGATGAGAAATACAATGTCTTTGTATCAGATGAAAAAGATTCTCAAAGAAGTCAACATTGCGCACAAGAAGCCAAAAAGCTGTTAATATATTAATGTCTACCTATCCTGAGCATGTGGGTGTAAAACTATCAAATGGGTAGATATGTAGTTATTGGACACAGATTCCCCCAAGCATAAGAACAACAAAAATAGCCATAAAATCATATGGACACCCCCCAAAACAGCTAAAAAAAACAGAGAAAATTTTCTACATCCCATTTGTGAAGGATGAAAGAGAAAGGCACGTCTCAGGAATTCATGGCAACCAATGCAAAAGAAAGCCCAAACTTTTACCTTGTCCATACATGAGAAGAAGTCTCCACTATATAGTCAGCAAAGATTCTTCTTTTTCTCCCATTTTGACATAACCAATAAAAAATAAGCATCTCATTGCAATTCAGTGCATGAGAAGAGAAATAGAAGATCGAGAAACTCACAACACATAACAAAGACAAGTATCAACAGAATTACTAAGATAAAAACAAATTTTAACTGCAGTTTGATCCCCTTAACTTGAAATAAGGTTACTTAGAACAACTACTACATACCTAAGGAAGCTATGTCAGTGTATTTGTCACTGAATGCATACACATTTGCAGCTATCTGTAATTTGGTTAAATCGGCAGCCATTTGCTTATAGAAGGGATCTTCAGGTATTCTTAATGCATATTCTTTATCAGTCCCGTACACACGAAGATCATCACCCCGTAACTTTAGACGGCCAACACCAAGAGAAGGCAATGTGTTCTGGAAAATTAGCAATTTTCCACCAAGGCGGCTCTGCAAAGGGTGAGAGAGAAATAATTAATACAAAGGAAATGAACGAGTTGCCAAACTACATTAAAATGTATAAGTTAATCAACAGCCACGATTTGCTGGAATACTGTCAAAAACATTAAAGGAAGCCAAAATAAGCTATCTTATCCATTTTAAAGTTCAAAGAGATAATCCAGGGAGATATATACAAACCATGACCATGAATGCTGCTTTAAGAGCTGGACCAAATGCAGATTCTACATTAATATTGTCCTGAAACATGGAGGGTAAGCTATCTAAGAATGTTTCGACCACACTTCTAGATTCAGACAAGTTGACAAGGAGA
Organism: Trichilia minutiflora; assembly: GCA_035590515.1. NCBI lineage: Eukaryota > Viridiplantae > Streptophyta > Magnoliopsida > Sapindales > Meliaceae > Trichilia > Trichilia minutiflora. Next base: position 7,410,708 of record JAVXUL010000008.1, on the reverse strand, counting down.
TCATCTGGCAACGGGACAAATATATCATCCAGATCAGAAACCACCATCATCTGAGGCTGTGTCAAAGATGACTGCATAAGCAAAACCACAAGCCATTTAGCACATACTTAAGGAAAAGATTGAAGTAAACAAAAAAATCCATATCATCACAAGTTGCCTGCCTTCATATTATAAAAATGTATTGTGCTGTCAAAAGTAATAAATCCAATCTGAGTTCTGGGGAAGCCAGGCAGCTCATCCAAACATGACTTGATAGTTTGAGCCACAACCTGATAAGAATGTCAACAGGCAACATACATTCAAATGAATTATCACTCAAACAACGGAAGAATTAGGACTACACCACTCCTTAATGCAGCAGTAGAACCTTCATCTTTATTAAGGCAAGAATAGAATCAAAAGTTGACTACAACATCACCCTTCCTACTTACCACCGTGAACAAGGCACGGAGGTATACTAGCGAACTTTACCTTATCGAAGATTGTCAAAGCAACCCAGTTGTGGCTAATCTCTATACATTCTACCACTTGCAAATGGTACAACTATAAAATAATCTTTAGCCTTGGATATGATGGAAATGAATGAATATTTGAAGAAACTAGAGTTTCAGGTTCATTCTAAGTCTGCCTCATTGAATGCAGAAAATTGATAGGAGAAATACCTGTGCACTAATGTCATACGAATATATAACTATTACATCATGAAAACTGTGACAACCATATATCAGGAAAACAGCCCAGCACAGTAACATTTGGACATCCTAAGCAGGAAGTGCTTACCTCAATCATTCCACTTCTAATTGCAGATATTGATACATCAATAAGAAAAAAGTATAGTGGCGGCATTGGAGGCCGCACCATATACTCCGTTGGAGCAACAAACTCCACACTGCCCTTAGTAAGCTCAGGTCGCTGGTCTATATCAATTCTTCTTCCAGTGGCATCTAAATGGGAAAAATAATCACCAGGAACTGAACACAAAAATTGAAATTAATTAATATCAATCTGGACCACAAATAAACAAAGATACACAACCAACGATCATTTCTGTCAAACTGAGTAAATTTGCAATTGTAAACAATTAATAGAGATAACTGCAACAAGTCACATGTGTTCTATCAAACAAACAAAGCAGGCAACTAAAAAGTAGTCAGACACAGTAACAAAAAAATAAACGTGTTCTACCAAAGAGTGAACTTTCAAACATGAACAAAGAAGTCATGCCCAGAAAAAAGAATAAGAAGTAATCTTTGATTATCAATTCAGTGCTTCTCTTAAACAAACATGACAATAAAAAAAAAATTCAATGGCCTATTACACAACCAACTATAATTGGAAAAATAATTTGAATAAAACTCAGCTTGTTACAAGTCACATTGCAACTTCTAAAGCAAATATGAAGGCCGTTGTGAAAATAGCTTGCAACAAACAAAACCAAATCAATAGCAAGATTTTTGCCTGATAATTCATTATTTTAGAGTGTGCTCATCTTGTAATCTCATTCATACAAACAAAATAAAATCATTAACATCAAGAAAGATAAACAATAAAAAACTAGAAAGCACTGAATCCATGAAAGTCATCCACAAGAAAGAATAAATCAAGCAAACTAAAAATCAATGACTAACAGAGCTTGCAATACCACATTTTTCATTTCAGGTCACACCCTTGATTGTAAGAAACTTTTGAGGTTTACCATCACATCTTTGATTCTAGGAAACTTTTGAGGTTTACCATCATTGAGTAAACTACAGATGTTGCAGCGCCACTTTCGTCCGGCATCTGTAAAAGTCACATATGGATTCACATATGTACGGCATCTTCTGCAACGAATAATCCCAGTTGAAGCAAAATTAACAATTGGCACTTCCTCCTGAAGAGAAAAAGAGTGGAAATATAAATGAATTCTATACTAAATGTTGATTATAGTACTACAAATTTCAAGTTGGTTTGACAAGAGAGTCACTAACCCCCTCAGGAGCTTCAGCAAGTGGACAAACAACTGCTCCAAGAGGCAAATGCCACCGTGAAGCCAAAGACACAGCGTTGGGTATGGCTGTAGTAGTAAGCCGTAGATATCTGGAATGGCAGTTCAAGGGGTATGTCTCAGCAAAAGCCTTCGGCTCCACATCACCATCCAATGGCCTTGGTAATGATTTCAAATCAACTCCAGGCTCAATTGACCCTGGAAGAGAACCAAAAGAGAGAGAGCTGAAATCTTCTGCCAAACCTTGGATGGCACCAACAGGAGGGCCTGCATGTTGCAAATGCAAGCCAGGCGGAGCACCTGTTGGCGGAGGTGGAACATAACCTCCCTGACCAGGAAAAGAGGAAGCTGAGGTTGGTGGTGGAGGGACATAAGCTCCTGGATGAGACGGAAAAAGAGATGCCATGGTTGGTCCCTGGGAGACCACATTTGACTGGGACGTCACGTATCCAGGCAAAGCTTGCTGTGAAGTGGGTCTTGCAAAAGGATAAGATGAATCGTGGGGGGTAAATGAAGGCTGAGAAATCGGTCTAGGAGCTGAGAACGATGAATCCGAAAAAGATTGAGGAACGTTCAGACCCGGTGGTGCAAAATTGGCTCTTTGAGGTGGAGAACCCATAGGTACCGGAGGTGGCTGTGGACGAAATGAAACTGGACCTGCAAGAGGTGGAACTGGTGGTGAGCCTACAGGTGGAGCACGAGCTGGAGGGGCTTGGGTTGTTGAGGGAAAATGGGGTGTTGGAAAACGTGGGAAAGGTCCACTAGTAGGTGGGACATACATTGTTGGAGAAGAAGACACAGATGGATCTTTAAACTTTTGCGGTGGTGTAGGTCTAAAACCAGAGCCATCTAACCCAACTGGTGGTCCAACAAATGGTGAAGTAGTCTGTGGAGCAGGTCTAAAACTAGAGGTTTCAGATCCAACTACAGGACCAGATGACGAAAATGGCGTCATAGTTGGAGGAGCAGAGGCAAAAGGTGTTGTGGAAGGTCTTGCAGGAAAACTTGCACGACCAGGATTTTCTGTCCCCATTAATTTGATTAGAAGTACTTGATCTAATTGCTAAGATTAAGCTTCCATGACCTAAACCTGCCAAAATGTCCAATACAGAAATAAAAAGCATTATTTTCATAATAACCAAGACTGATACCCTCAAACGATAAAATCAAAACACAGGGAAGTCAAATGTAGTTTACATTTTAAAAAATGTAAAATGGAGGGGTTCCGCAATCAACTACTAAATGCTAGATAGGACAGATGCATTATGGTTGTGGACCAAGAAACTAAAGGCAGAAAGCTTGAACAATATATTGATTAAATTACCAACAGAAAAAGGTATAAATGACTGTGAAGCTAGTGCCTCAAGGAAAACATTACCAAGTAAACAACCAGAAAACCAGTAGCAAAAGTCCTAACATTTAAGCTTAAAATGGGCAATATACATGCTTGTCAACATTGGAGCACGCAACTATTCAATAATTCAACAGCAGCTAAACCACAACTATTGATTCAAACCTGCAGCTAAAACTGTTACTCATTGAATGAATTGTAACAGAAACCCCATATTTCTCACAGCCTAATCATTGACACACAGTTACCAAATTCTCATAATGAAACGGACATCAAAACCAATGGATCCCAGCTGCCAGTTCCTCTCACCGACAAAAATTCACGCACACAAACAGTAACAATAGATACACAGAGGCCAGTTATTCAGACTAATACAAATTCCCGTAAACTTGTACAGACCCAATCGCCAATTCTATTCCAAAATCAAATTTAAAATCACTATAAATCACAAAAACAACCGCAATCCTAACTCAAACGTAGGTCGCTCGCTCTCGCGGGCAGATACTGATGCATAAAAAGTAGTAGTGAATATTCAAAATTTTACCTGAACAGAGATTAACTCCTGTAATAAACCCAACAAAATTCCAGTTGATTGGCACAGTAAAAACAATGATGGTGATCAAAATCAGTCAGACCCGGATGATGAATAAGTGAAAGTTGTCTTCCGCAGCCTCGATTTATAGAGATGGTGTTAGATCGAAGGACTACGACTGTGAGTATTCCTGGTCTATAAGCGAGAACCCTTGTTTAACAGCAGACCAAACAAGTACACAATACACAGTGTAGAACATGAATTGCAAATCAAAAATGAACAGAAAGGAAGGGTGGTCATGCCAGGGTTCGTATTCTACTGGATCCGGCCCATTTAGATTTTTTAGGATTTCTTGTTTGTGCCTATTTTAAATTAAATTAGTGACTGTTATATAATGTTATGGCAAATGTAAATCTAGGGTGTCTAACGGCCCTCAACCGACTGTTTTAAATTAGAATCAACAGTTTTAAACTGATTTGAATTAGATTAATAAATCCAAAAAGATATAATTGGTTCGAACATGATTCATTGGTTAAAATCGAATCGAAATGAAAAAATAAATGATGATAAATCAGTCAAAATCGCTTTTAATTATTTTTTTATTTTTTTATTTTTAATTTTAGATAAACCGTCAAATTAAACTAGCTCGGCTTATCAAGTAAATTTGTCAATTCATGATAGTAACAAGCCTATATAGTTTTGAACTAATTATGTATTAAATCATCGATTTCAAAAGAGCAAAATTAGCAAAGTCTATATGTAATAATTCAAAATCAAACCAACTCATCTATACAATAGAATAGACTAATTTGAGCCTGAATCTTTACAGGTTGGGTCGATCCAATTCATAAACTGTCGTGATTCAATAAACACTTTTAATATAAATTTATACGATATTTTAAGAAAATTTTACTTTTCTATTTTTGAATATATGATGTTATTTTAAAAAAATACTATCTTCAAAGTCCAACTATTGTAGCTAAATAAAATATTTATTTATCAAATTTTTGGGTGTTTATTAAATTAAATTATTCATGATTGCATGCAAATATGATCTTAAGTTTTTGTGGTATTTCTTTGACTTGGAGTTGTCTATATTAACTTGATTTATACAAGTGAAAATTTAAACCATGATATAGCATTAATGGCGCCAATTTTTCAAATAAAATTTAAATGAAAATAAATAAGTAAATGAGAAAAAGAATGGTATTATGTTATCTGGTTTAAGCACCGAATTATATAAAAAAAATAATTAATTATATTTTTGAATAAAAATATCTCCCATTTAAAATTAGTCGTACTCTTTAATAAAAAATTTCATAACTAACAATTTTTTTATATTTAAACTAATTTAATTTATTTTTAAATTTTAAAGAAACATTTTAAAATTTTATTTTTGTTTTTATTTATTAAAAATAAAATGATAAATTATTTATATTTTTCTTTTATAATAAAAATAGAAACAAATATAAAAAAAAAACAATTTAATAAATGTAGCCACAAACATCATCATCATCATGATAATAATTCTAGAAAGTATATTTTAAATGAAATTATTTTAAAATATATTTTATAGTATCTGGTATTATTCATATTAAAAATAATTAGTGTCCAATGTCAAAAACTTTTATAGATCATAGATGTAATTTGCATATATACTCAAATAAAGATGTAAAACTAATAATACAAACAATTAATGTATCAAATTACACGTGTAAGTGTGTAATGTTGAATAGATAACTTGTATTGATAGTAACATGAATGTATTATAAGTTTTAAGGGAAGCAGTCGCGATAATAAAGTGATGTAATCCTTATTTATAGATGCTGTATTCGATTTTGAATTTAATTATTATTCTTGCATAAATTGAATTAAACGCAAATCCACGTTCAAAAATAGGGGTATTAGATTCGTCCTATTTTGGTATCGTCTATGGATCCGAAGGGCTCCAAGTTAAAAAATGTTGGACTATGTGATCAAAGTAATGACCACATGTAGGGTTGTGTCTTTTAGAAAAGGACATGGCTAATGGTGAAAAGACACCATTAGGAAGAGTTGCAATTATTCAATGAATAATTGCATTAA
>JAVXUL010000008.1:7368008-7384814 GCA_035590515.1 Trichilia minutiflora | reverse complement strand
ATTTATTTACTTTTAGCGACGATATTTGGCGACGATATTAAATTAACGTCGCTAAAAGTACCTTTTAGCGATAAATTTTCCGGAGTCGCTAAAAGTGTCGTCGCTGAAGATCTGTTTTCTTGTAGTATGCGATGAATTCTCCACAACCAACTCTCTAAAGAGTTTCTTGGTGTCTTATGATAAAGTTTTCAAGTTCTCCTTGACTTGCTCTAACTTGAGAGTTGTGGCCTCCACTCGAGCCACTAATGAAGCCACATCGGGTGCTATTGTGCCAACCATTCTTTCTAAATGCTTAATACGAACTGTTTTCTATCTCCCGCCATCATGTATGTATAAAGTGTAGGAAGTCGAGGCTATCCATAGACTTTTGTGTTCAAACTCTTGAACTACGTTCTTATGCCAATTGTTACAGGGTTCTTTTTTAGACCAGCAGCATCCCACGTGATGCACCAAGCACCAACTTGACCATCAACCAACTTCTGCTCTTGAGTCGTTCAAGTAGTTCGACCTACAAAAATAATAGCGCACACACACGAGCAACAATAATAATGAATGGGAAGAAAAAGCACATAATCAATGTTATGAAGGCTCTGCAACCTTTAACATGTTATTAACAAAAGAAATTATAAGCCACTTGCACTCTCTCTTAATGAATATTCTCAATAAATGTATGTAGATCTCTTTCTATATCTAAGTGATGATCGGAATTACATTGAGCTCATCTCAAGGTGCTTTTTATAGTAAAACTAGCACTCTTTGTTTTCTAAGTCAATAGGCAATTCATTTTTCTATTACTAGCCAAACTAGGAATTCCTAGGCACACTTGTAAATTCCATCACGCGCCTTACACCCACTTGCTTGGCTCTATATATGGAAACATTCGGATTGCTTTTAGCGTGGTACACCCAAGCTTGTTGGAGGAGCTCCATAAGAACACTACCTTGTACTAGAAACGTTCTCCACATGCACTACGACTCCCTATCATGAGTGCCGATAAGCTCTATTTACTTGTTCTGTCAAGTCGTGTACCTAGTACTAATTTGCTGTATCTGAAAGTTATTTTCACTAAAATGACCCTACCTTAATGACCTTTATTTTTCTAAGTTGGGCACAAGGTAATATTTTTTTTAATTTTTATAACACTTTCAAGATTAAGGTTGTGACACCTATGTTATTTTTTTAATAAAGTAATATCATAATTCATTTTTTTTTCCACATGCAAGTTCCTTCGTGAGGCCGCTTTTCACGCTGAAACTGCTCCATATTGCAGCACTAGTAAAGAGTCTACTCTATTTGGTAGCCCAAGAACTACAATGCGATACCCTGTATTAAATAAAACAATGGTTGGGCTATTCTGTTTATCGAAAGAGACTCCGATGTTGACAGAGAAATCTTACATGGCAAAGATGACATCTATCGGAAATTTCACGACAACTGAAGAGGGAATGCAGCTTTACTAATTTCTAATACTATAAGACTGTGAAGGTTTCCTAGTTCTCCCTAACGCAGTGTCAGGGTCACTACGAGCTGGATTCGTAATGAAACTGACTTCCTTCTCAGAGAAATGATATGTGCTAGACTTCCCTTTCACCCATCGGCGTATCCACTTCCTAAGCTTATGCTTTATCCAATCCAATTTTCCAATCATTTCCCTTTCTTTTGTAATCTGATCTTATATATATATATACATTCTTAATTACTGTTGACAACTTATATTGATAGATGAGGACATCATAAAAATAAAATCTCTTTTATATTTTGTAATTATGTGAGTTTCTTAAAAAATTATAAATATTTCTAACACACTATTAGTAGGGGTTGGCACATGCAACTTGAATCCATTTAAAATAAAATTTCAAATGGATTAGAGTATTATAATTTAAAATTAAATCAATTTAATTAATCCAATATGTTAAAATATTACAAACCAACTAATTTCAACCACAAAGTGCTGTTTAAAATTATTTAAATACATGATTTGAACTATATTATAAAATTAATAATATAATAATTGATTTTTATTGATTTTATAATCTTTTATCAACACTTAATAAAAAGTTTTATATATAATTTCTTTTTTAATCTCTTCGTAAATAATTTTTCTTTTTCAGTTATTATCACATACAAAAGACAAAGATGATCATGTATAATCTAAAATAATAAATAAATAATAATAAAATTTTTATAGGATAATATTAAGCGATTTATTTTATAATTTTCGTAGTTTAGAATTGATTTAATTCAGAATTTAAATCATGAATAATAATTTAAAAAATATGAATCTATAAATTTATTTAAAAAATATTTAAATTAATCCAAATAGTTAATTTTGATAATTTGAATAGATTTGAATAGGATGGATTTGTAATTATCTAAGGTTGGAAAAAAATCATAAAATATTTCTAGCACATTGTTAGAATTTAAAATTAAGATGGTTATGAGAAAAGATTGTTGAATTTATTAACAATATTATACTTTTATCAATTATTAAGGTTTGTTTATTAAAGTTAAAATTATGTTTAAGAATTAATAATAATTTATATAATTTTTTATAAGAGCTTATGATCAACGAAAATGGTTTGAGTTAGGAATTTTCCGAGGGAGTGAAATAAAACAAAATATTCTTTTCTAATTGCATTGGAAAAAACGGTGTGTTGCAAAACCCATACAGAATACAGATACAGACGTGGAGGATCTAAACCACATTACTTCCATGTGGTTGGCGGGAATCCGCCCAAACCAATGCCGACGTGGCCAATTTTAAACGGTTCATTTCTCCTTCCCTATCCATTCCCGACTCTACAGTCCCAGTGTGTCTCGGTGTGCAACTGGTAATGCTTTGCTCCTCTCCCTGTCATTCTGAACATGCTTGTCATTGAAACGACTTCCTTTTCTACTTCCTCCTTAAACACTCTTTCAATCTCGGGAAACAAAATCGCAGATCTGTCAAAATCAAAGCTCCCTTTTGTTTGCAGCAACAGCCACAGAAGATGTTATAATAATTGGATTGCAAATAATAAAAGATCGGCAGCTCCCATTGCAGCTATTAAGGACGTTTCCAGCGTAGTCGATAATGGCAGGGTCGAGGTCACTTGGCAGATTATTGTTGGGGCTGTAGGTATATTAATGTATTTATTATGAGGGAAATTAAATAATTCCCGATTGATTGATTGATTTTCAATGCTTAATTGTTTTCATTTTCATCTCACTTTATATATTGACTGTAATTTTATTGTTATATGTTGCAGCTGGGGTTACTCCTTTTGTGGTTGCAGGAATTGAGTTCAGCAAGAGAATTGTATGTACATGTCCATATACATCAATTGAAGTTTTTTTTAACAAGTAACCAGATTAACTTCTCATATTTCCCAGAACATCGATAAAAATATGATTACTTATAACTACAATATGTTGTTTAATTGATTATATTTTCGATTTTTATTTCTTTCATTTCAAAATGGCAGATAACACAGAGAAGATGTGAGGTGTGTGGAGGGTCAGGACTTGTATTAAGGGAGAAAGATTATTTCAAGTGTCCTGGATGTGGTATACTTTATTTGATTATTATTATTATTATTATTATTGTTATTATTCATTTTACATGTAATTATTAACAGAAATAAATTATTGATTAATTGATTAAATATTAATAATTTATGTCAAGATTCATGAACCCAGTATTGTTTCATTTTGCAGGTGGGTTTCTCCCATGGCAGTCTTGGAAACGATTCTTCACGGGTTGAGTTGAATTCTTCGAGTTTTTAATGTTAGGGGTAAAACAGCGCAATACGAGTAGTCATTTGGAACCCATAAATGAAATTCAATATGTATCTGTTTTTGTTGATCAATATATGGCAGCATTTTGGTGCACAAAGTTGTCAAAACTTTTGCATTAATTATGGGAAAAACATACATTGGAGTTTATATGATTTAGAAGAGTAATGCTAAGAATCTTAACTGAATTGATATATATTCTAAATAATATAGTAACTGAACTGATATTAGTATACTATAATCGTTAAATCTCATAAAAAATTTTATTGTTTAAAAATCTTCGTCTTTTATAAATATTTAATGATTATAGTGATATGAGATCATCGACTCACTTATCACAGTACACAAAATTTAAAAGTTTTCCTTAATTTTTTTATATAATTTTTAGACTATTGAATTAATCTTTATTAAATGGTTGAGACTTGAGATTGCATATATTAGTTACATATGTTAAATTCAATCTTAATTTTTAAAATTATAAATTCAGGTATTTACAAATTATGTTGCCATGAATTTTGCTCTTAATTTTTTGCGGGTTTGGTCAATATGAATAATTGACCTAATTTAAATTTAAAATTATAACAATAAAATTGATCAAATTATATAAATAACATATATAGAGTCTTACAATAGGATGTTTATCACTTACCTCCCTTTAACTTTATTTCATTTAGATGACGAAAGTGAAAAAATAATCATTTAACTCTCCTCTTCCTTAAAAATATACATGTAATTACCTTTGTAGTTTCTTACGTACTATGAAAAGTAAAAAAATTAACTGCATATTCAATAATTAAAACTGATTAATTAAAAAAAATTTCGCACATCCTCACTATTGATAATATAAGAAAACAGTTCCCATAATTTTTACTAAATCATTGTCATTGTATAACAAATATATTAATAACAAAATATGATTAAAAAATTAAAATAAAATTATAAATATTTAATTAAGATTTTATTTATAACAATAAATAAATATATACTATATATAATAATAAAGAATAAATAAATAAATAAATATATTTAATTTTTTATTATATATAAGAATATAAAATTAGTTACAATTTGATTTTTTAAGAAAGAGAGAAGGTCAGTATATATATATTTTTATATTCTCACTATTTAAATAATATTGTCAAATTTTAATAGATAATTCTTTTAAAATCCTTTAGGGCATTTGTTCATATTGGATGAATATTTTTTTTTTCTTTATTTTGTAAGTTCAATTAATTTTCTGGTTTATCACTAGCTAAAGAGTTGGTGAAAGAATAAGGGCATTTTGGATACAACTTTTGAAACAAGGTTTGCATGTCTCGATACATATAACACTTTTAAATATAAATTTGCCTATGTTATGAAAAGTTAATGCTGATAATATAATTTTTTTTTGTTAATAATATTAATTATCACATAGTTTTATCTTATCTATTATTACATATTATATTTACTTTATATTTTTTAAAAATTAATATTATTATATTAAGTTAATTTATATAATAATTTATTTAAAAAAAATTATATTATTTTATGTAAAAAAATGAAGACAGATTTAGATTTCTAAATATAGTATTTCATCTAATTTAATAATTTTTATAATTAACCAAGTCAATTTAAATTTAACTTAGGTTTCAATTTGTTTAACATAATAGTCATGAATCAACTTCCCAAACAATCAAATTCAAATCCTAACAGGATAAGATTTACTTTAATTGGATTTGGTTCTTTATGAAAATGAAAGTAATTATTTTTCGAATGAGTAATTATAGTACCATGAATATTTTTTGTTAATTGATGAATTAATTATCTTATTTATTAATCAGTATGTAAATAGTATTAAAATAAAATATACGTACAACAAGCCGAACTTATGAATTAACTAACCAATATAAATATATAGTAACATTTTTTATAAATGAAATTCCTGCCATTTTCTTCACGTCATTTTTTTTATAAACTTCACACTGTAAATCAAACTTTAATCTTTTTTGATATATTTATTATCATTTTCTCATCATTCTATATCAACTTTTATTATTATTATTATTATTATTTAACTACTTTCATATTATTATTGTATTAATATTATTATTACTCTCGTAACAGCCGGCCATAGTCAACATTGCCTTCTATTTATATTTTTCTTTTTATTTAAATCTAACAATCTTGTAAATAATTATCATAAAAATTAAGAAGTCACGATAACTATGGCAAAAAAATCTCTCTTCAATATAATATCGGAGTGAAAATGGAATCTTATCAAATCCGATCTAGAATGATCTTCTTAATAACACTAACAACATGTGTGTCCATATAGGGGCAGCAGGTGGACCTTTTCTGGCTTATTTATATCAAGCATACAAAATAAAGTGAACAAAGAATGCTCCGCCTTCAATCTCTCTGCCTTTCTTTTACTCTGATACAACTTGTGTTTGGTTTAAGGTTAAGGTTTCACATTTCTTAGAGATGTCTGAATTCTTAGCTTCCTAGATAAATCTTCCACTTCAACTCCTATTCCTGATTGCTGAACGACTCAAAACTGACACCGAGACTAGCAGTTTTCGATCCGTGTTTGTGTAAGCGATGGCTAATTGCAAGTTATGGTCTTCCTCGTAAATCTCCTCCACTCCCCATGCAATTGCATTTTCTCTTCCGAGTTGACCAGAAAATGCCTTTGTGTCTATTCACTTTGTTCAAAACACTGTTTTTTGTCTTAAAGTCCCAGGTGCTATCACTAAAAAGAGCCGGTTGATCGAGGTTAGCGAGCAAACGAATGGTAAATTCCGTCTCATGAATCCATTCTCACCCCGTCCAGTTAAAAATTTTCCCGATGGTCTGCTTCCAAAGGAAGTTAATTTGCTTAACTTCCGTGTGTACATGGTATTCCCATGGCCTCAATAGTTGTGGTTCCCAAGACCAGGACTCTATTCCTAGTTACGAAGCAGCCTTGCCATTCGTTTTTCAATCCATTGAGCAAAATTTATTGTCATTGATCACAATGCAAGGTTGCTTTGTCCCAAGGACGGTACGAATTCCTGGAAGGGGATTGATAGACATTCCGAATATCTGGACTTCGTGCATTACAAGGACAAGTTCTTCGCCCTTGATGGGGATGGAGTTGCTAGGGTCTTCGACGAGTCAACTTTCGCGAGTACTGTTGCACTTTTTGTACCACACGATCAATTACTTTTCGTGGGACCTTGCTCTGTGGGACGATGCTTCATTTGGTTTGGATGTTTTAATGTTATATTTGCGATCAATCTGGACCTCTGGTTGCGGTGATTTGGATATTCTTTAATTTTATCATTATTAATTAGAACTTTTAGCAGCTTAATTTTATTTTGTGTTTTGTTCAAGTCCTCATATTTTTCTGAGAACATGACATGAATTCATTTAATTAGTCTTCTTTAATTTAAAAGAACGAATTATCATCTCTTGTTAAATAAATAATATACATATACACACATATATATGTATACATATATGTATATGTTAATATCATATACAACTAATATTTATATTAATGTTAATATTGTGTTTTCGATTTTTTTTTTAAATTTTTTATACAAGTATATAATTACATCAATGAAAAAATTAGTTAGCTCCCTCTTTTATCATTATGTTCCCTGCCCCTAGTAATTAGGATTATTGTTCAATATATACATAATTAATTACAAAGTGCAATCCATGTGATGTTTAAATAGTTTTATAATATATATATATATATATATATATATATATACCCATACGTGGTTAGTCCCGTTGATAAAGATGAGTTTTGAATTGTGTGGTTAGGCGTACGGTCTAGGTTCGATTCTTGGGATGTGCTGTAATTTAAGAGAGGGATCGCGGCGATAGGATGTTATGCTAACCTTCTTTTAGAATTAATCGAAGTATACGTAAATTGGTCCGAAAATCTAGATTATAATATATATATATATATCAATGAAAAAAGGCTTTTCAAAATTATTATCAAGACGTCTCGTGTAACTGCAAAATGAAAAGGTCTGTATTTCTTCGTCCTGAAACCCAATCTACGTGATGTAAATTGTAACGTACCAAAAAGCCAGCAAACTGAAATTTTTTTTAGTAGACTAATAATTATTTTTGCATAGTCCACGCGAAAACAAAACAAGGATATGTATTTCTTATAATTTCTCACACTAAGATTAAATTAATTTAATTAAAATTTGTCTGAAAATCCGTGTTTCTTTCATTTTAAATACAAGACAGTGTAATGACAAATAGGGTTAATTTATTGATAAGAAATTGAAGAAGCTTCTATTTTCTTGACTATCCTATTGTATCAAAACTATTAGCACGTGTTATAGAAATAAATTTTCTGACTTAAAGTCAAAATCCATTTAAAAGAATTTTGGAAATTACGATTAATCAATAAAATTTTGTTGACGAGGAACAGTAAATCTTGCTAATGTCTTCCCATATAGTAGTAGAGTTACATGTTCTGCATGATAACTCACATCAAGAGCTGCCATGTCTTCACAGTCGAGGTGATTTGGGAACCTATCCCCTATAATACGAGGTAATATATTCGAATTTTGGTAATGTCAAAATTCCACTCACAAAAAAAAGTGATATGTATTATTTTATATCCTTTTATATTTATTATTTGGATATTTAGTATTTGGATATTTTATTAAGATTCAATTTACGAATTCAGACTCATTTTCAAGTTCTTATTTAGTTCCATCATATAGACATATTATCTTTTGAGTGGACCCTTTGATACGACGTCGTCCCGAGAGTTATCTATATCATACAGGAGATAATAAGATTATCTCAGATAATATGTTTGAAACTATTGGTCAAGAGGTCTCCTTTAAGTTATTCACGGTTGATCCACACTCAGATAAAGGGTCTTCAACAACAGGCCTTCTAGGCTTAATCTCAGGGAATCGGATTGATATGATCTACATAAAACGATAGGGGCTCGCGAGTACTCGAAGTATATGGGTTTTCACAACATTATAGTATGGTGTCATCAAAGCTATAACCTGTTACATAAGGGTGTTCCGAGAACTAGAGGACTTCATTCTCAGGAGAACTAGAGGCTTTACTCAGAGGAACGTATACTGGGGGTCTCGGGGTTGATGTAGCAGGAACAATATCATTGTTTTTCACGCCCCCTGATTTCTGTAGCAGGCTGTCTTGAGCACGTCAGTCATGCAACAACACGTGTTTAAAGGTACGAAATTCTATACTTTCAATATACAACATCCAAAAATTATGGGAGGCACGTTACTTTTCAGATTTTCAAAAAAAGATCTTCAACTACTTTCATACACTAACTCTCACACACAAGTAAAACCCTCTCTGACTTAAGTATTGGATGATTTTCATAAAGAAACCAGCTTTATCCCTGAGGTTTCTATCATTTTATAGTTTCGGGTTAAAAAACAAGAGGAGAAGATCAACTGGTGCTCGAGGTTAAGGACAACACTAACTTCTTGCATCAATATTTGGCATCGTTTGTGGGAAAAAATGAACAAAAAGCCAGCAAATAAGTTATTTACGGTAAAAATGATAAACGTCAGGGGTTACTCAACTAAGAGGCATGTATTAGAACTTAGTAACACAAAAGGAGGCTCTATGGAAGCTACTGCTATTGCAGAAGGGGCTGATTGTGTCTTGCATGAGATCTCGGAGCATAGGAGCCCCCGATCAAACGCTGCTGAGGTGTAGACCAGACCATGCAAGGAAAATTAAAGAGATGACCCGGTTGTTGCAGCTGCTTCAAGATAGTGAACAGTGATATACAGAAAAAGATCGACAGATACAAATATTGATCAAAGAAGTGTCGGAGATGAAAAAGATAATACAGGCCAATATACAAGATGCAAGGGTACTAGACGAGACTGTGGAGAGCAACTTCCCTTGATCGAAAGCCGTGGTGAGAAATGAGGAAGGAGTCGAAAGAAAACCCAGGACCAAAAGGTATACAGCTGCAGAAAAGGGGAAAATAAGGCTGTAGAGGAACCCCATTTGAAGAGAGTGGGGGTTAAAGATGCATGCATACCCCCCGTTACTCGGGAAAAGCATCATCCCAGGTCTACAAGAGTTTTTTGGAGCCCAGGTGCAGTCCAAGAGATACATGCGAGACCAGCCCACTTTCGAGTGATATGAGGATACTTTTGGAGCAGAGACAGAGGAGGAAACACGAGGTATTTGGGCGAAGAAACTTGTGTCATGGGGGGATCGGGGGACTGACAATAAGGACAGAGACGTAGAGTCCTTGGTAAAAATGATGGTAGAGAAGATAAGCAAAGAAAACGGGGGCCCTCAAGGTGAATTGGCCAAACCTATTCAAGTAACCGACCCTTATACGAAGTCATCTTTTACACCCAAATTATTGGCCCAGACCCTGCTCAAGAAGTTTAAAATGCCTCAGATTACTCCATTTTATGGGAAAATAGATCCGTCACTACACATGAATATTTTTCATGAGATAATACTTGTTTAGGGTCTGAGTGAAGATCAAATGTGCTGTTTATTTTTCCTGATCCTGAAGGGGCAAGCCAGGAAGTGGTTTATGGGTTTAACCCCAAGGAGCATCTGAAGTTTTGACCAATTGTATGATGTATTCACTGCAGAATTTAGAGGTGCAGTCTTTAGCACAAATATCCCGAGCTCCTTGTTACTGTTTAAATAAGAAAATGGCAAAAATCTTAGGAGTTTCGTCAAAAGATACCACGAGAAGGTGCTTAAATTGGGGGCTTTTCATCACCCGCTGGTCCTAGAGGGGTTGAAATAAAGGCTTAAGATAGACAGGGCCTAGTACGCTATATGTAAGTCCTCGATAAGCACCTATGAGGTAGCTTGAAGGAAAATACTTGATGAGATAGAAGTAGAGAATCAAGTAATACTAAAGATGAAGGAACAGAAGCCTGTAAGGACTCCCCCAAGAGACAACAATCGATTCAAGAAGCCCGATAACAGGAGGTGAAGAAGTGGCAAGAGGAAGTTTTCTGAGACTAATCGAGGAAGGGATAGAGCCTATAAGTACTATAGGGGTGACAGGCAGAGAGAAGAACAATATTCTAAGGAGTGAAGATCACCTCAAAGAGATGATCCAAAATGAGTCACTCAGGTGAAAAAATCGAGGCGAG
The DNA here is from genome assembly GCA_035590515.1 of Trichilia minutiflora. Taxonomy (NCBI): domain Eukaryota; kingdom Viridiplantae; phylum Streptophyta; class Magnoliopsida; order Sapindales; family Meliaceae; genus Trichilia; species Trichilia minutiflora. Next base: position 7,373,913 of record JAVXUL010000008.1, on the reverse strand, counting down.
TGAAGCAGGAAGAAGAGAAGAGGAAGTTTACTCCACTAAACGCTCCTCTTTCACAGATTCTGGACGAGGTAAGAAAACGGAAGACATTACTGTTGGACCCCCGTCCGATCAAATATAGACCCTCAGGAGAGGTATAAAATAAATTTTGTGAGTTTTATCAAGAGATAGAGCACTTGACAGGGGAGTGTTACGAGTTACGGAATCAGATTCAAGTTTTGATAAGGAATAATTACCTGATCGAGTTTGTAGCTTGTGACGATGAGAGGCCCCAAGATTCAAGACGGGTCTTGGGGTACGATGATGCAATGATGATCACTGGTAGTCCCACGCTTGCTAGAAATTCAAATAATTTCAGGAAGAATTATTCTCGATATTCTATCCCGAGTGCAAACATAGAGCCATATGTATTGAATGTGCGTGCAGAGAAGAAATCGAGGATAGCCTTGGTACCAATCATGTTCACATATGAGGATGAGTATGGGGTCCATTATCCTCATGACGATGCTTTGATCGTTACAATGACAGTGGGAACTTTCCATGTTGGGAGAATCTTGATTAAGACGGGGAGCTCTACTGATATTATTTTTAAGGAGACACTAGATTCTTTGGGTATAGAAGACCTTAGGTTAAGACCGATAGAGACTGTCCTGTATGGATTCGAAGAGTCATGTGTGTATCCCTTATGAATCGTGCAGTTGTCGATCACGATGGACGATAAACCATATCAGAAGGTCACCATGGTAGAGCTCCAAGTGGTGAACTTGAAGATACCTTACTCTATGATCCTGGGGAGACCATTTCTCTGATCTACTAAGGCAATAGAGAGTGTTCATTACCTGAAATTAAAATTCAGGGACAGAGAGGGGATTGAGATTAAAAGAGAAAATTAAAGGGAAGCCCGATCCTGCTTCGCTACTGCTTTGTAGAATTCATATTGTATTCATAAGCATTCCTGGAGAAAAAAACTGAGGGATGTAAGCAAGACGGTCGCTAAGAGGAGCACTCGAAAGTATCAGATGGAAGAAAGAACAGATTTAGAGAATCATCATCACCCGAGTCGATCGAAAAAATAGAGTCGATTACTCTAGATGAAAAGTGATCTGAGAAATCAATGAAGATCGGGTTACATCTGGTCCTCGAGTATAGAACATCACTGATTCAGGTGCTTAAGCGAAATATTGATGTGTTCGCCTGATCCTATAATGATATGCCAGAGATTAGTACTCGGGTTATAACTCACAGATTGATGGTAAACCTGAAGTTTAAATCTGTGACACAAAAAAGATGGACATTCAATTTCAAAAGAAGAGAGGCCATTAAGGTTGAAGTGGACAAGCTTTTAAAAGAGGAATTTATCCGGGAGGTTCAGTACCCCGAGTGGATCGCAAATGTCATAATGGTAAAGAAGGCTAATGGAAAATGGAGAATGTGTGTAGACTTCACTGACCTGAATAAAGCTTGTCCAAAAGGATAACTTTTTCTTTTCGAAGATTGACCATTTAATAGATGCTACGGCTGATCACAGGCTCCTCAATTTTATGGATGCCTTCTTAGGGTACAATCAGATCAAGATGCACGAACCCGACCAGGATAAAACTGCACAGTTCCCCATCTTGTGAGCCCCGAAAAGGGGGACAGTTTGTAGTTATATTTGACAGTTGGCGAACACTCCGTCATCTCTGTCCTTGTAAAGGAAGACAAAGAGAAGGTGCAAAGGCCTGTATACTACATAAGCAAGTCTTTATTAGATGCCGAGATAAGGTATACTCTACATGAGAAGTTCGTCCTTTCACTTGTTGTCGCTGCCAGGAAGTTGTACCCTTACTTTTAAGCTTACCATATAATTGTGATGACGGATCAACCTCTGAGGCAAATTCCTCACAAGCCCGATTTATCAGAGAGGTTAATGAAGTGGTCTGTTGAACTTAGTGAATATGACATTGATTACAAGCCTCGGAGGGCTATTAAGAAGCAAGCACTGACAGATTTTGTGGCAAAATTCACAGTCTCAGAATAGATGGTCATATTACAGGTCTCGAATGTCAGTAACAACCGAGACGAGAGCGGTAGTCTCGACAGGGGACTTGGCAGATGTATATAGATGAGGCGTCTAACATTCAGGGGGGAGGAACAAGAATAATTTTAAGAAGGTCGGGTGAAGAAGAAGTCATGTACTCTCTGCGATTTGATTTCAAGGTGACCAACAATGAGGCTGAGTATGAGGCGCTGATTAACGGGATGAAGCTGGCTAAGGCTTTGGAAGCTTGAAATCTGATTGTATATAGCGATTCTCAGTTAATCGTCAGTCAGTTAAATAGGCAATTTCAGAACGTGGATTTACTTTGTTATACTTGAAACATTTGAGACCAGATGAGGCAGATAGAGTACTTGAGAAAGTCCATAATGAAATCTGCGGAAGTCATAGAGGAGCACGTTAATTGACGTACAAGATTATCCGACAAGGATATTATTGGCCCACAATCTCTTAGGATGCTTCCAAGGTAGTCAAGTCTTGCCACCAATGTCAGATTCATGGGGATATCCCGAGACAGCCCCTGAAAGAATTCACATACCTTTTAAGTTCTTGGCCTTTCTCACATGCCCGACCGCCCGAGCCAACACCAAGTATGTCATTGTGGCAATTGACTATTTCACAAAGTGGGTAAAAATAGAGCCGCTTTTCAGTATAACAGAGAAAAAGACTATCACATTTGTCAAGCAAAATATAATATATCGCTTCGGGGTTCCACAGATATTGGTGATCAACAATGAAAAATAATTTAACAACGTTAGGTTCAAGAAATTCTACTCGAAATTCTGCATCGATTTAAGGTTTGCCACTCCAGCGCATCCTCAAGCCAACAGACAGGTTGAAGCTGCTAACAAAGTGATTAAAAAGGCAATCAAGAAGAAGCTCAGAGAGCACAAAGGGACGTGGATTGATAAATTACCCGAGGTCCTTTGGGTATATAGAATTACTCCCCGTACAGTAACGGGAGAGTCCCCCTTTTTATTAATTTTTGAGTGTGAAGTTATGATCCCGATGGAGATCGATATCCTGACTTTTCGGATGCAAGATTATAATGAAGAAAAGAATAAGGCTAGCCAAAGACTAGAGTTGGATTTGTTAGACGGAAAGAGAGATAAGACCGCGATTCGAGTAATTGCACATCAATAAAGGGTGGCCCAATATTACAATCAAAAAGTCAAACGTCAAACTTTTCAGAGAGGAGACCTGGTCCTCCAACGGGTGACTGTTAACACCAAAATCCTGAGTGAAGGCGTATTTGGAGCCAATTAAAAAAGACCATACAAAGTCATTCAAGTACTCAGACCAGGGGTATACAAACTGGAGATCCCGAGCGACACCCTAAAAAAAAAGTCGTGGAGCACAAACAAACTGAAGATCTATTATCCTTGACCCAACCCTTTTGGCAACAACTCCCTCAATCCTGCGACTAACGTCTTGAATATTTGCTTCGTAGAGAATATATGCCAAGCCTCTCTCTCTAATACTCTACTCAGATCTGATTTCTGTAATTGAAGTTAGCTCAATCTTTTGAGTTGAAGACCTTAGGCCAACGAGACTACGTCGTCTTCGAGTTAAGGATATTTGATAGTCATGAAACTACGTCGTTCTAAGGTCACATAGATCACGTCGTCTGAGGTCGATTACTAGTTTTGATTCTTTTGTAGTCATAGAACTACGTCGTCCCTAGGCCATAGGGACCACATCATCTGAGACCGGCTACTGGTTTCGATTCTTTAGTAGTCATAGAACTATGTCATTCCTAGGTCATATGGATCACGTCGTTCGAGATCGATTACTATTTTTGATTATTTTATAGTCATAGAACTACATCGTTCCTAGGTCATAGGGACTACGTCATCCGAGGTCGGTTACTGGGTTTGATTCTTTTATCGGGATCAAGTTGTCCCTAAGAAAACCTTAGGCCAACGAGACTACGTCATCTCCGAGCTAAAGATATTTGATAACCATGGAACTATGTCGTTTTGAGGCCACATGGACTACGTCGTCCGAGGTCGACTACTGGTTTCAGTTCTTTTGCAGGAGCCAGATTGTCCAAAGAAGACTTTATACCAAAGAGACTAAGTTGTCTTCGTGATAAAGGGAGTATATCTGAAAGGGTTACATTATTCCCGATTCCATCTCTGTATAATACTACACCATATGCTGCCTACAATTTGTATTTATTTCATGTTCTTTGTCTTTAGGATCGGATCATTTAACCGACTGACCTGTAAATATTTTTTCTTATTTTAATGATTAATTGAATTGATATATTGATTCTTTGCTGTTATCTCTCTGTGATAAATATATGTGCTATTTCTAACAATTACTGTCGATCATCCGACACGAGATGATATATTTCTTATTTTGTCTACGTATTTTATTTGGATATCTATACTGAGATGATTCCGTCTATCTTCGACATTCCATTTGAATCATTCGACACGAGATGAAATATTTTTTATTTTGTCTAAGTATTTTATTCAGATATCTATACTGAGACGATTCCGTCTATCTTTGGTATTCCATTTGAATTATCCGACACGAGACAGCGTATTTCTTATTTTATCTAAGTATTTTATTCGGATATCTATACCGAGACGATTCTATTTATTTATAATATTTTATTTAAATGAGACACTCGGATATTCGCACAGAGTAATTTTGTAAGCTGTTGAAATTTCTTCGAGTTATTTAGTCAGATGTTCCCATCGAACCGAGCAGCAGTTCATATAGCTACTCTTTTGGATATTCACATATAAATGGTATCGTATATGGGTGAGTTAAATTTTTCTAAGTCATATGCTAAGGGCTTTTTATCGAATCTATTTAAGCTGTATGTCTATGTATCAATCCGAGCATTATTCTTGATGAAATTTTTTTTAAGTCATTTGGTCGGGTATCTTCATCAAGTTGATGAGCTATTTGGATATTCGTGCCAAACCGAATATATTGTTTAAAGTAATTTTTTTAAAGTTATATGCTCGATGAAACATTACATTATAGGTATTCAATCAGAACACGGTTCAGAGAAAGTAAAAATAGAATAAAAAGAACATGATTTTATTAAAATATCCGATTGTTACAATACTTTATGCAGAATACCCGATCCTACTGGTTTTTATTTACATCTGTAGAGTCTTGGGAGTTCGGATCTGCGGGAGGATTCGACGAAGGCTGACTAACTGTGGCTGGAGGATCAACGTGGACTCCCTCAGCTGTAGTGCCTGAGGCTGGGATTTCTTTTCCTGTTTTTAGATTTTGGACCTTGAAGTCTGGTACTACTCTCTCCAACTCCTCATAGAGCCACCCGAGATCGAGGTAAGGGTACTTCTCATGGAAGGTCTACAGGTCAAATTTATAGCCTAATTAAGTAAGGCCTCCCCCTCCGCCTCGACAGCTTCCACTGCAGCCTAAATTCTCTCGGGTTCCCCAGCCAGTTATTGCTTCAGTATTTCTATCTCGGATTACTGCAATACCATTCGAGACTTTAAATTGGCATTCTCAAGGTTTACCCTTGAGTGCGCAGACTTTGACAAGGCCAGTCGAAGCTCGAGTTCTTCTTTCTCCTTCTGTCATGATGCCTTTTTCGCCTCCTACTGAGTCCTCTCAGTGGCCAGGTTGGCCTCCGTCTTCTCCTGCTATTTAAGAGCGAAGGCATTCTCTTTCTCGAGCTTCTTAATTTTGCTTGTCTCATCTCTCCGAGCCTCGATCTGCTGCTTTATTTGATAGCATGCCTACAACCAAAGAGAAATGTTAATGATTCAAAACCCACAAGCATACGATAAAGACTAAGTATTGAACTTACCTTTAGACCCCATCTATACATGAAGTCTATGGCCTCGAAGTCCTCCGTGTTGTCAAGCTTCTCGG
>JAVXUL010000008.1:7332695-7347742 GCA_035590515.1 Trichilia minutiflora | reverse complement strand
TTAGTAGAAAATATTATAAATAAAGTATTAAAATTATAAATTAAATTTAAAGTATTTTAAAAAAATTTAATTATTTTAGTTTATGGGTTTTTATGATAAAAATTAAGGATTTGTATGATAAAAATTAGGAATTTATATAATAAAAATATGTATTTTTGTTTTTAGTGAATGGGTAATTGTTATTTTAAAAAAGGATAGGAATTTTTTTTTTGTTGGAAACTTACCGACAGGGTGTTTGACTTTTCTAAAAATTATAGGTGGGCAAACGTCATTCCTCCTATTTTATTGTGTCAATTGGGTTTATAGGATCAACAGATATACTACAAATTTATACACAAATTCTCAGGTGAAAACTATGACGAAGCAGGGCAGTACAGCATAGGGAGTTTTAACAATCAATTCTCCTTTATTGGAATGCAGTTCTTCACTTGTGAAAGAATCACACTCTTCATATACTCCATCAACCAAATTAGCAACTTTCCCAGTAATAGTCCTGCAAACTATTGCAGCCCTTTTGACATTCTCCACCTTTGTCAAGGCAGCCATATTGTCGCATAATTCCTCTCTACTTGTACTCAATGGAATCCCATTTTTCTTTAGATGTTCAGTGTCAAAATTAGATTGGATTATTCTGTATACTCGACAGAAGGGATCTTTGCAAAGCTCAGAGACTTGTGTTGACATTTCACTGCATGTCATCCAAAAAAGTGTCATAGAATCGCAACAGCTCGTTTCCATCAACTGAGTTTCTTGGATGTCTCTTGCACTGCTCATAGGCTTTCTTCTTCACCTTTTCTCGGAATTTCTCAAACCTTTCGAGTATTTCTACTGAGTTTAAAGCTTTCTGGAAGATAATCTCAATAATATTTCTTGATGGATCTCCAATGTTGATCTCTGCACAAAGATGACAAGTTGTGGTTCTTTAGATAGGAATTGTCTAATGAACCACAACTTGTCATCTTTATGCAGAGATCAAGTCAATCAGAAAGAAATCCTTCAAAATATTATAGTATTTAGTATCGCTGTCAATGCATTTATTTTTTTTTTTGTACGTGTCCAAGTAGAATATCTGATTATATTGCAGATTGATTCTTCATTAGGTTTCTTAATCTTTTGTTAAAACGGGTAAAAGCAGATTTGAGTGAGACAGGTCCTTGAAATATAGGGAGGATGTGCTGAGCTACCGCTTGACGTGTTAGCTTAGTTATCCTCTGGAGCCACAGCATGGCTAAACGTTTCTACGAAATCCACTCTAAAACAAAGCCCAAAAGGGTGAATTTTAGTGCTTTTGTATTCTACTTAGACTGCATTTAATATAAGGTAGCCCACCCAAAAAATACCACCTATCGTATACACGCTTCTTTTCTTTCTTTCTTTCTTTTTATTTATTTTCCTACCATAGAATAGAAGAGGAAAAAGAAAATACAGAAGATGTAGTGCAACTTCACGAACGTTCCGCGAATCAAACCTTTATTTTATTTTTCTGTTTTGATTGTCGTTCGTGTCAATATTCTTGTATGTTTGCAATTAAACTAGTACAATTTAGTCTAAAATTACTGTTGCAAAATAAAATCACTGTCTGTTTAAAAGGTGCTGCTTAATCAAATATTTAAAAAAAAAAGGTTAAATCAGTTCTTGAAGAAATAAGATATTTTCAAGAAAAATTGAATGATAGCTTTGTGAATATTTTGCTCACCAAGTTGCTTCACACGACAACAGAACAAAAAAGGATCCAAGAGCAAATGGTATGATTTTTGTTTGTCCTTGTTTCCAAACAAAGGAACAGATAATGTGCATTCAATCATCTCCAATAAATCAAAGAAATAGAATGCAGAGGATGTCACTAACCTTTTTTTGCATATTCCCTTAGCCAGCCTCAAGCAACTGTCGTAGAAGATGCAGACATCAAACATCTTACAAATTCCATATCAAGAACTTGTTTTACAACTATGTTTTCTTCTAACAAAATAAGACTCATACCAGTTTCACATTTGTACAAAGCAGGGAGCTCTGAGGAGAATAGTTAATACAAAGAGTAATTAGCATTAAGCCAATTCGTGTGAGGTGGCAGTTAATACCACTATAAGCTATAAGAAAATTATATAATATAAAGAACAATACACATTTTCCAACTGGAATTCCGGCCCTCCGATTCTCTTACCAGCCAAAAAGAAGAAAGGGCAATAAAGCATAGCAGTTTTTATTTTCTTCGGCTTCATGTAAGCAAATTTCATGGGCCCATTAGTATTCTTCCAATGTTTTGAGGATACGGGTAAGAAGAATGATTTAATGGTGGAATGTCAATGCCACCACCTTCACTTGGGTTTTCTCTGGATACACACTGACTCATGCCACCATAATAGGTTGCAACTGGGGTTGATTGAATTATTTTATAACTTGAACCACTAGCACAAGGTTGGCTTTGGAGAAACTCCGAATGCAGTGCCTGTGGCTGCTCATTTGATCTATTTTCAGTAGCAGAACTAATTCCGACCCCAAGATCAAGGCTAATTGTCTCGCTTTCTTCAGATAAAATCCTTGATGGGCCATTCCCAGCCGGTGGTCCAGCAGCAGCATCATGGCCACCACTCCTTGCAGTAGGTACATCATGGTTGTGCTTGCCCTCATATGTCGTTATAACAGCTTTAGGATCATGCGACGCCCTCTCCACGTGCTTTCTAACTGGACATCCAGCATTTGTGCACTTGTAATAACTCCTGCATACCGATACAAGTATAAGAAGTGAATGAGTGTATAACAGCCAGAATATTAACCATGCACAAGATCAATGAGATCAAGCATTGAATCACATACACTATTGATTATCAAAATGCAAAAGAATTTACAAATCAGGTTACATTATCAATAGCAACTTAATGAAAGTTCCCAGTTACAACTTCTAGATTATGATTTTCATGAAAAGTAAGTTGTGAGATCATTGTCTTAACACCCAAGAAGCAAGAACACTATCACAGCCAATTGAGGACAATTTCACCATCAGACATTCTCCATTCATTGTGAGCGGAAAGCCCAGAATATTTCATACTCCTTTTATAAGGATAAAAGTAGCACGCTGAAACAGATATGATCAGCAAAAGATATATATAAGCTAAAATTTTTAGAATCAACACATACCTTGGATTAGGATTACCTCTCACCACTTTCTGCCCATATTTGCGCCATCGATATCCATCATCAAGAATATCAACCTCACTAAGTGTTTGAACAACAACGCGTGGTTCCCGGATAGGCTTGACCACCGGAGTGACGTCAACCACAAGGGCATCCATCTTTCTGCTTGAAAAATTTGAAAACACCAGGTTAGAAAATAGTTAGATATACTAGGTAGCCAAAGCTTGACTTAAACAAGAATACCTCCGCTTTGAAAATGGATCATCATCATCACCCTCACCGCCTTCTGCACTATCATCAGTAGGAGACAGGTCAGGGGTACCATTTGTCTCAATGGTATGAGACATCTGACAGTACATGCTGCCTGAGAAAAAAAAACCAAATAAGTCTAGAAACGAAAATACATCAAGAAATAGAAATCACTTTGAAGCTTTTTCTCTCACCATCTCGACCAGCTAGGGATGAGACCTTGTCAGATCTTTCTTCTTGTATGGACATAATGGTACCAGCAGAATATCGACGGTGAGGTTGAGGTTTAGGGTGATCATGTGTACCCTTGTAGATTATCTCTATTATCTGTCCGTCGTGAGAACGTTCAAATAGCTTTTTCACTTCACAGTTAGGATGTGTACATTTGTAATAGCTGCGTGGGAATTCACTCCCTTTAACATGTTTCTGACCATATTTTCGCCAATTATACCCATCATCTGATGACATCGAGGGGCCAATTCCTTTATGATCAGAATGTGTTCCTTGGATTCCAGTACTGGGGTGCCCCATCTGCTTTGGTTCATCTGGATCAACATCAGCAGGAAGAGTTGCACCTGAAGTAGCCATCTGAAGTGGTGCTGATAGACTCAACTCATTTGAGGAGGCAGCCATTTCACTTTTAATGGTAGGCGATGAAATATATGATTGAGGCCACTGACCTTGGGTTTGCACATATTGTTCACATCTTTGGTGGTTCAGATCTGCAGGAACCTTGAAATAAATGAAAAACTTTAAGCAGCAAATCATTACCGGAGGAGCACGCATGTTAATGACACAATCAACTCAAATGGGCATAATCACTTTCAAAATTGTGGTTTGGATAGAGAAGGGAAAGGCACTTCAGCTTGACAAGTTGCATCATTTATCTCCACCCTATTGCAAACTTCTGCTAATATTGCCAGTAATTATATAAATGAATGCACTTGCAGCACCAAGTATTTCATATAAGAAGATCAAACTCATCAATCTTTATCCAATCTTGTCCCAGAAAAAATAAAGCAGCAAGAAGAATTACCAGTAAACTATTATGGATCATATGTTATTAGCTATTAAATTTGGACACTAACAAGGTATTGTTGTTTAATATATCAATGGACATACCTAATCTCAGAGACCAACAGCAAATTTAGAGCCACAGTACAAATCTAGATAAAAGACATGAAATCTATATACAGTTACCAAGTTGAATATCTACACCCGAACTAGCCCTGTTGAAAAGTTGCCAACAGTTTGAATACCAAATTGGTTATGTTAAAATTAGAATATCATCAGGCCATTACCATATTTGATATAGAGGGTCGAAATTCGAAACAGCTGGATTCTCTTTCGTTCAAGGTATTGGAACAAATTGTAGTTGCTGTATATGCACTGGACCCAACAGACATATGCACTGTCTGAGGCTTAATAAAGGAACCAGTAGTTGGGGAAGGCTCTGCCTGATAGATCAGCACAAAAATAAAATTAAATCTTTGAAAATCCTTTTCATATAGAAATGAGGAGAAAAAAAATTATTGGTAAATAGAAAAAGAATGGGAGTAAACGATGACAATACACAAAAGTTACATCATCCTTCAAGCCCAAAGGCCCAGACACTGGATCTGCCAGCAACTCAGATATGGTTATATAAAACTAAATTGCACCCATCAACTAAGACGAACCAAGGGCAGACATTTAGGTATGCTCTTATCAATATCAATATACAGACAAAGTAAGAAGCTAGTCTAAACATCTAAGATAAATGAAAAAACTCCAGCTAGTGAATATAATAGCAAAGAAATTCAACTAACAGTGAGCAAAGATTCTAAAAAGAAATCCACTAAGAAGAGTAGGTGAAAAATCATTTGTTTATTATCCATATAATTCCAACACCCCCAACACACAAAACTAAATGCCCTTAACTTCAAAAGCCTTATACTCAACTTCTTGTGGTTCACCTATAAAATCTTCTCTGCCACATCCTATCTCTGAGGTCATATCTCCACTATATTATGTGCAATCAAACATCTCCTCTTCACCTTGACCAGCATGCTTCCGATTGTCATCACATCATATAATCAACAACTATAATCCACTCCTCATCACCAATGCATTTATTTCATATTCTGAACATAAAATGGAAAGGTTCTTCATACACCCATCAAGGCCATTAAACCAAAAAGGAAAAGGAAGGAAATAGGCCAACAAGCTCCACCAATGAAAGGGAAGATTCATCATTTGTGAAAAAACAATAAACTGCGAAATAAAGAAGAAAAGAAGTTTCTAGAATTTTAAACCAAAAGCCATATTCCATAACAGTCCACCTTGATGTCAATGAGGCAATACAAGACTATAGTAATGACAAGCATCAGAATCTAGCTAAGGTCCCAACAAGAGCACACACGAATATAATATCTAATAGTGCAGACACATTACAAACTAAAAGAACAACAAGAACTTCGAATTTGTAGCAAAACAAAGAAAATCTTTCTAGCAAACAATTAAATCCAATTCACAACAATCAAGCCCTAGAAAATTGTCCACCAACGCTCACTACTGCTATAGCCCTTGCTTAAAGAGTAAAACTTCTCCAAATTTGACATGAAGTTATGTATTACACCGTTCCTTTTTTGTCACAATCAAATCTTAGTAACAGTATAGTAAACATAAAAACTTTGAATATCACATTTCATGAATTCTTCACTTTACTCAAAACTCAGAAAAAGATAATTAGACTTTGTTTGGTTACCAAATTAATTTTTTGCCTTTATTTTCAATATATATATAAATATATATCATGTGACACTTTCAATGAACTTTATACCTATCGCTAAAGCAGATATTAAATTTAAGAGAAAATTAGCAACCAACCGAACAGAATCTAAGCACTAAAAAAAATTCCATCTTCCACCACTTTCTTCTATTTTCCTTCACTTTCCCCCATTTCTCAGCAACCAAACAGAAATTATACTCATCTTTTCACTTTCCAATCTTTCAGAAACCAGAGTAGACAACTCCTGACTCCCAAACACAAAACCCATTCTCTTCCGGTTTCCTACATTTTCTCAGCAGCCAGCCAAAATCTGAAACTTCCACGATCTACGAAATAAAAAAAGAAAAAAAAAAACCAACCTTAACGTTCGAGAGAAGAACCGGAGACTCCAAAAAAGAAGTTGGAGAGAGTCCGGCAGGGATTGTGATACAGGGTGAGCGCGAGATCGGTAACTTAGCAGGCGACATCAACTTGTACCTAGCTCCGCCAGTAGCAGCGGCCGGGTCGATGCTCGAATCACCACGTGTCTGATCCACCACGTCATCGGCTCGAACCTCAGTGCCGTCCATTAAGGAAAACGAAAACAAAAGAAACAAAATATAAAAAATACACAAAAAATGGAAATTGTAAACTCAGAGAAAGCAAGAGTGTTCCTTTTCGTCTTTGATTGATGAGTGTGAGAAAGCTAAGAGAGAAGTGAGAAGGTAGGAGAAGTAGCGATCGAGTGAGAGGAGGAGGAGGGGTAGTTTTGTAAATTTGATTTAGGTTATAATATTATTTAATAAATTTTTTTTATTTTTAAGATTTGTTCTGTTGTGTTTTAATCTGGGGGGTTTGGGTTTTTGAGTTTGTGTGAGACGGGATTGTCAGTGGAAGGAAGGGAGGGAGGGAGAGCGAGACGGGATTTGTATGTAGTAGTTGACTTGTTTAGATTGGATCTGGAACAGAGAACCTTGCAACGTAATTGGCTTTGTCTCTTTTATTTATCTTTGTGGTTTTTGTAATCATTTTTTTAATTATTATTTTAAGTTTTTAAAATTCATCTTCTTAAATTTTTTCTTTTTAATCAAAAGATTCCAAATCTTTTAAAATTTTCTTTTAAATAATCATACAAATTATCTGCAAAAAAATTTTATAAAATATTAGTACTAGATTAGATTGGTTTGTAACTATTTTAGATTTAATAATGTTTTATCGTTTTTATTACAGTATCGTTGATTTTTTATTCAGATTATACATTATTTCATAGATTTAATTTGTAATTTAAATTAAATAAATTAAAATTTTTTCGTATATAAAAAAAATACTCATTTAAATGATTTAAATGATAAATATTTTGAACTAATATAAACTATTTAAGCTAGAAATTCTCTTTATATTTATAAAAAAAAGTTTGGTAAAAAATTACATAAATAATTACCATGTATAAATGATATTTGAAATTATCGCATTCAGAATAAGAAAAAAGAATTATCACTTCATTTATTAAGTAATTATGTCAAATTAATCATTGCAACAATTAATATATAAAATACAAGGTTTCCTTCAATAATTGACTGAATGTATAGTTTTCTACGTTAATCAAATGCAAAAACTTTTGCATAATAAAAGATTCATGACTTAATTTCAAAATTGGCAAGTGTAACTTTATTTACCAACCAATTAAACTTTTCTCAAGTTCCCATATTCCTAAAAGACAAGGTAATACAACCGTTATCATAATTACCCATCAAGGATTTACAGCTTCCAAAATCCAAACCAGCACACAGCTTCTCCCCATCTTACACAAGAGATGGCAAACACTATAGACCAAAATTACCTAATCTAAACAAGCAAAGTTGAGAAATGGACGTACACAAATTGATGCGTGGTGTGGTTGAACATGAATAACATGTCGGTTTTGGAACATTTTAATGTCGAGCATAAATAATAGAATAATCCTAAACACAAACACAAATGTCAGGCTTCTGTCTTACAATCGTAATACACTAATGCAGCGTGAGGCTGATATGACAACGAATGGAGATTATACACCACATAATTGGCCTCGACAAACCAGCCTAATATCAGTATTTCTACTTAAGAATTAAGCAGACGTGTACCAGTACCGCAATCACTCTCCCTGTTTCGTTCATTGTCTTGATCAAAAGTTCAAAAATCCAGTTCAATAATTTTATGTCTTAAGTCAATTGTCAGTAACAAAATGGACACATAACTGAGAGAAGTACAAAACCTAACTACAGACGAAACTGAGTCCAGGTTCAACGTCCAGTTAACTACATAACTCCAAATCCAAACAAAGTGGACAACCAACTGTACTTGGAAACATGTAGAATAAAACAGATCAAAGTATAAAGTTCAAAATCTTTACTTGCACAAGATGTAAGAGAAGTTCAACTGAAGAATTAAGTTAAAGATATACAAACAACACTCCTGCGCCAAAAACCTATATCCGATTCTGGAATAATGCAAAACTTTGATAGCAAATAAATGTAAAACTGATAAAATTGGTGGAGATCAAATCTCCCATCTGAAGAAGAGGAAAGATGAAAGATTATGATGAAGGTCAAGGAACCAAGAACAGACGAAAGTTATAACGAACATCTACAACAGTTAGATTCTGGCATAATGACAGTTCTGTTACCTGAAAATATGGAATTGTGAATGTTAAGTTCACCTGTGAACTCTCCAACCAACTTAAACTAATGAAATTATCAAGTGCAGGAATAGTAGAACTGTTGGAGAAGTGGCAGAAATTGCCATATGCAACCTACAAGAGCTAAAAAAAAAAGAGAAAAAAAATGCTAAAGCATAGAGAATGAGATGGTAATTTAGAAACATAAATTTTTTTAATTGAATGTAAGCTCCAGAGGTAAATAAACTAGATTCATTTCAAAGATCTATTGGAAACAAAAGCTTGAAAAAAGGCCATATAAAAAGTATAATAATATAAAAGGATATCACTGAAGCTCAATATGTTCACAATTGAGCTAAAATTTCCAGATATATTAAAGTGCTTCACTAAATTCTGTGACATTGAGCATTGCACAGAGTCACACAAACACATCCATAAAGCAAAAGCCATAACACCACCTGGAAGTATACATCACATCTATGATGCAGCAGCAAGTGCTACTGAGGATAGTATGATGGATGATATTAAGGTGACATAGCATATCCATCATAAGCATTTGATCTGTCATAATAGCCTTATGGTGTGCATGATTCTGAGGTATATAAATGTGATGCCGCATGATTTGAATTGCCAGGTAAACCCACAGGGGCCCCTGTCAAACCATAAAGACCAGCTGATGATCCTGCATAAGAGACAACTGCAGGAGTGGATCCCGCCAAGCCATAAGGTCCAGCAGCAGAGCTCAGATAGACAAAAGAATTCTCAAGCAACAAGCCTGCTGGCTGTATATGAGTCTGTTTGAATGGGGGAGCAGTTGAATTGGCACCAATAACAGTAGGTAGTGCATGGCCAACAGGTTCAGTTGTTCGGGGAGGCCTGTTTCTCCTCTGCTGTGGCTTCCTTTGTTGCTGCACAGGCTTGGGAACAGTAGCTGCAGCAGGACGTTTCCTGTGAGCTTTCTGCTTCTCTAGCTGGTCTATAGACTTCTCAAGAATCTCCTTTGGATACTCAGATTCAAGTTTGTGCTCTCCAATTACTTTAATGACTGCTTTCAAGGCACTGACTTCTTTGTCTGTGGCCTCCTTCTGCATGATAAGCATGCTGAATATATTTACAATCAATAGTTCGAAACTGAATTCTGAAAGGGAGCTGGAAATCACCGAAGGGAAAAGCAAATACCTGTGATCTAAGAGATTTTTCTCCATCCTTGCAAACTTTCTTAGCCATCTGCTCGGATTCATTCAGGTAGGTTTTCAGGAGGGGGAATGCTGGATATTTGTCAATAAGCTCAAATGCAAAAATATAGTTGACTGCCAGAAGGTGTTTCCCAGTACCTATAAGTTTTTGGATGAGATCTGCAATACAAAGGATGAGTATTGTAGATTTCAATTAGTCTCTACCACTAAGAAAATGCAGGAATATGTATTAGACATCCAAAAAACATGCACCTGAGAATTCGAGCTTATAATATCCTGCTCAATGCCTGCAGTTACTGGTTCAACCTGACGCTCGACATAAAAAAACATTAAGAGAGTAACCAGCCAAACTATTAAGTAGTTAACAAAAGCAAATTCACTCTTTCTCGATGCAGCTAGACCAAGGTACTTCCTATATGTGGATCGCTGCACTACTAAGTAGCGGTCAAAAATTTGTATCCATTTTTCATGATATTATGCATGGATCAGATAGATCATGGCAAATTCCTAGAAAAAAAGGAGAAGAGTTTATTATTATTTTGAATATGACACAAATGATGTGCATCTCTCCATGTTTTTATTTGGTTTACCCAAAAATGGACGTTTATGTATGAATCTAGCAAATTCATTGTGTGAGCATTTGTGAAATGCAACTTTAAGAGGACAGGATTCATATTTCCTGTCCCAAAATTCAAATTTACTCTCAAAGTTTCCCATGTCTCTATATTGTTTGACAATCCTCAAGTTTAGACAAAATAAAGGACCAAGCCCTGGAAATTTATATCAGTAATATCATCATTAATGGCATTAAAACCTAAACCTCAGTTATCACCGTTTATGCATGTGCACATTGCATAAGATCTATAGTTCCAAATTCCAATGAATGACAGCATTCTACTCATTTAGAAAATGCTTATCAAATCATCCGCGCTACTCACAGATTTGGAGAATTGGTTGAGTTTGTGGGACAAGAAGTTTGCTCATTTGGCTGAAGCATCAAAGTCTTAACAAGTTTATCAACATTATAAAAGCATAAGTTCAATAAAGAGCCTTGCATCCTAACTCCACTCAACAAAATGCTACAAACTAGGCTATCAATAACAACCCAGAAAACTAAAACCTAACAACTTAATCTCATATATTACAGTCAGCAACAATAATTAACAAAAAGGAAATAGACATATAAGCATAAACATCGACCTCAAAACCAAGCACATTCAATGTGGGATGAATGTGCATATAAAAAAGAATAGCACTAATTTTGAACTTCTCAATCATCATACCATGAACCTTATCCCCTAACCCAATTGCTTTGTACAATAGAGTACTCTGTCGATCCTTCACAACAATCAAAAAGTAGTCCACAAGATCATTCTTTTCAAACTCACATCCCAACCCATATGCTGCCACCAAATGCCAAAAACCCAATACCTGTAAACTGCTTTCTTCATCCGACCTCACCTTCTTTTTCCACTTAAAACCCAACCCTTTTGCTCTCTCTCTCACTTCAGTCCCAATATTCACATTAATTCCCAACAGAACCTCCAATAACGAAACACAAGCCCTCCTAAAACGGCACTGCCGGGTTTTTATTTGCTGCATTAAACCCCTCCATAGCATCCAAAATCATCAACCCTGGATCCGGAGAAGCCATGATTGCACCAGGGAGCTCAACCAGGATTGATCCTCGGTCTTTCGGGTACTCGTTTATGTATTTTCTCAACTCTATACCGTCCATCTTCTCACATAGATTCCTTAACTCCGGCCGAGTCTGAACTGAGACTTCTCAGTGCTGACTCAATGGGTTCATAGACTATGATGGGTCTGCTTGAAGTGGCAATCTGTCAACTGGGTCGGACTCGGCTGTTTAGATGAAGATAGGTCTTGCACCGGGACTAACCGGGACTGAGTTGATGAAATTCGGCTCCGACCGGGCAAGTACTAAGCCCAAACGGTCCAAACTCCGTGGGTTAGACGAAGACGACGGTTCTGGGATGCAAATGACGCAGACTGGCTTAATACATGCAATTCAGGTTGCACCGGGACATAACCGGTTCCAGACTTGGCGGGTTGGATGAAGATGACCGGCTCTTGTGCCGGGACTGATGGAGACTGGTTTAATGAATCCATCCTGGATTTGCTCGGCTGAGACTGAGACGCCTCTAGTGATTCGAGTATGCCGAAAAGTTGAGCAAGTGAGTTCTTAACGTGGGTAAAGTGTGCGTCCAAATCAGGCCAGTCGAGAGAAAACGAAGACAGAAACGAGGATTGACTTTGAAGATCATCGTACGCTTTTCTAAGGTTCTCCTTTTTGGTGTCTATTTCTTTAATTGCAGCTGCTATTGTTCCAATGTTGCCATTGTTGCTTCTTTTCGAGTTTCTGCTTGACTCCAGAATCTGACACACTGGACACAGAGGAATTGGAAAAGTTTGGGGATGCATAAATATATGTACGCTGCCGTTGTCCATGACAATATTGGGTTCCCATACATTCAAGTTTTTTTTCTCCATTTTTTGGAAAGGCATATGTTAAAACTGCATGGAGTGTTGTATGTGTGACAGTGTGATTCTCAGAGTTAGTGGGTCGTTTTGGCGTGGGCCCTTTTTAAAGGAGAACGTTTCCGAGGCTCAAAGCGTCTTCTCGGTAGGGCTGTCAAACAGGCCGACGGTCCGCGGACCGACCCGTTTGACCCACTTAAATAAACGAATCGAGCCTCAAAAATATTAGCCCGTTTAATTCGCAGGTTTTTTTGGTCCAGTCCATTTAGCCCGCGAGTTAAACGGGCCACTTCATCTAGCTCGCGAACCGGTCCGCGGGCTATCAAAAAAAATAAAAATAATATATTTAATATATTTAAAATATAATAAATTTATTTTTATATTATATTTAATAATAATTAATATTTTTTTTATATATTTTTAATTTTATATTGATCCGCGGGCCGGCCCGTTTAGGTCCGTTGGCCCGCGGACCGAGTTAGAGTTAGTATTTTACTAACCCGTATAATAAACGGGCTAACCCGACCCGGTTCGTTTAAGTTTAACCAGCAGCGGACCGAACCAGGCTGGACCGGGTTGGCCCGTTTGACGGCCCTAATTTTCAAGCCTCTTTTCTTATAGGAAATATATAACAAAATGACACACTTAAGTTTTTAATTTGTAAAATAGATATTCAGAAATAAATAATTAGAATTAAGAAAGTTGCTAAATGAGCTTTTATTAGTTTTTAACTCACACTAACCCCTCTTAACTGCTGTGATCGATGAATGATACAATTAAAATCCTGTGGATCTCATTACTGGAGTAGGAATCGCCAGCCACGTGAGAAGGGGGCGAAAACGACAAACAATCAACCACAATTTTCTCGCTTGTAACATGTGAAATCCTACAAATTTTTATTCATTTATTTGTAGATATCCAATGATGAAACGATATTTTAATACGCAATACTTCAAAGCAAAAATGAAATTATTTTCTTACCAACAATTGTTATTTCCATGCGACCAACATGCCCAGTGTTGGGGATTCGTTTCACGACCATAGGTTAGGTTATCGACGAGACGATTAAAGCTAAATTGTTCGTTACAGCCATCGAAACCCTGTTCAATGAATTAATAAATTTGAAACAAATCTCGAAACATAAAGTTTTGACTTTAAAAAAGGAAAAAAAACATAGTAATAGAGGTGGCTTGGTCCATTCGATAAAAAATTAAAGGCTTGAAATTGGGCTCTCAAATTACTTTCCAAAACAGTATGCACAAAATGCATACTCATTGAAAGAAGAAAGAAAGTGCATATGATAAATATACATAAAAATTTATTTATATATATGTATTTGTACCGAGATAAATATAAATGGTTAGGGTAAGTAATCACAATCCCATTCCCTCCTCCCCGTACTGCATATCAAAAGAAAAAGAAACCTGAAATGGAGCCTCAAATTTACAGTAGGTAAAATGACAAAAAGGACCCACATAGACCTTTTGTCTCTTAGTTTCACGTGACGCAAACCCAAAAACACAGAAGCCAGGCCACACGTTGACCCACTAAACAAACAAAGAAATTTGAACCGTTAAGGATAAAAATGAGAGTAAAAAGTCTCGAAGGCTTTGAGCCGTTGATGGGGGAGATGATGAAGATTGAGAATTTTCGAACTGTAGAGAATCAACGGCTAATGGCATGTTCTCTTGATCAGGACTGCACTCGGACTCATGTGGTGGGTGCGCACTGTACATGATAGCTCGTAAAACGGCTGAAACGGTGGGGATGTACTTCGTTTTGTTGTGTGCCAAGAGCCAACTCAGTCCCATGAGCTGACAGTCTCTGCTGAACATCTTGCTCGCTCGGCTGTCTTCGTGTTCCGTTTCGTTCTTGTTTTCGCCCTTTAGCTGTAATTATCAAAAACGGTTAAGGACATTTTAGCGGTAAAAAGTAATTTGCGAAACATAAAAGGTCACTGGGAAGGAAAATCTTATTGAAACCGTCATTTTATTCTAAATGCAAAAGCACTCAAGGACCAGTACACTCATGGCGACGTCGTTTTCTAGGGTCCACCGGAACGACGCTGGTTCGTTTCACGAAACGGCAAAAAATACAGAGAACAGACCCGAAGTGTCGCCTACTTCACTTTCATGTCGGTGGTTTATGGGCTATCTATGCGCCATTATCGTAGGTTATGTATATATTATTTTAATACAAAAAGGCAAAGTAAAGAGAAATTTTCAATTGTTAACAAAAATTTTCCCACCAAATATCAAAAAGACGAACTTTTCTGTTTGCGTTTCTTTCATATTGGCATTTCATAAATGTATGGAAAAAAATGTTTTTTTGTACAGAATAATGAAATTATTACGACAAAAATGCCCTCCAAATAATATTTGATGATAAGGTTTGTGGAGAAAGTGAATCAAAAAACCCCTCCAATTCGTCATGGATCAATTGTTTCCGAATCTAACAAAGACTCAAGAACCATGTTTCCTTTATTTCAACGGAGATAAGTGTTTTTGATTGAACGCATTTGATAAATTATTAAGTATAAAACAGAATAACACTGAATCAAGCAGAA
>JAVXUL010000008.1:7283854-7312643 GCA_035590515.1 Trichilia minutiflora | reverse complement strand
AAAAAACAGCGATGATGAGCACTCGTCGTCGACAAGGGAGCACTCATCGTCGGCAAGGGAGCACTCATCGTCAGCAAGGGAACAACAGCAACTGAAGAGAGAACGATTTTGGGTTTTGACATTTGAGAATTTAGGGTTACTGATTTTATTTAAGAATAATTAAAATCGGGTACCGAATTATATTCGGTACCCGATAACATAAGACTGGATCTGATCCGATTAAAAATCAGATCTGATTTTTCAAACCAGATCCGGTCCGAATTGAATCGAGATCCGATTTTTTGGGTACTGAATTTTCGGATCCGGACCGATACCCGAAAAAAGCGGGTCTTCTGAACACTCCTACTTCTTGGTTCAAATCCAGGACGGAATAGTAGGCCTACGCAGGAAAAATTTGTGACTGATTCGGAGGTCATAGAGTGAAAGCCCATTCTATAAAATAAGGGTAATATAAATATATAATTATTTTATTATATTCATATACAGATATAACTAATAAATAATTGATAAAACATTGAACTAAATATTTATTTTGAATATGTAGTTTGATAAATATTGTATTTTGATATTTTTTAATATAAAAATTTAAATAATATTTTTATGGAATAAAAATGAAGTATCCATTCAAATGATAAGAAGTATGACACTTTTGAATAAATTATTTTTAAAAAAAATATCGATATCTTATAAAAAAAGTTATTATTTATTAAGAGAAGTATCAATCTTATTTGAAAAAAAATATAGGAATGATACATAAATATTTTATTAGTAAGGTACATAGAGATGGTCTAAGGTAATTTTATGCAGCTCTGTTTTAGATATATTCCATCCTAGGTATCTTTCTGCTCATGAAATATATGGCCCTGGGTAAAATTCCGTCTTAGGAATTCCTCTTTTTAGGGATTTCATGGCTCCAGTGATTTTTGTCCTAGGTAATCAGCATCCCAGGAGAATTAATGGCGCTTCAGGATTCTCATCGTCTTAGGCACCACCAAAACTGAAGCTTCTTCTTAGGCATGGCGCAGTCATCCATGGCCTATCTCAGGCATCCGACAGTATTAATTGAGATAAGTCACCTCCCTAGAGACCCGGATAGCTTCTCAGAGAAATTTTCAAGTAATCCCTGATCAAGACAGGAATTTCTATTTAGAGTATCAGTAGACATGTGCCCCCTCCTTCAACACAAAAATAGGAATGGTTGTTGACAGTTGGCTCCTTAAATGCACCTATCCTATCCTCTGATCATTTTTTCAGGTGATGGGACGGTGACGGACCTGCAAAGTCTGTAGATGTGATAGCATCATTAAAGAAAATCGACTGCACACTGCCCCATATTAGATATCGCATCCTTTTCATTCTTCGATACCAAGTCACATCACTGTTCGGAGGAGGGGCTCTATATAAACCAAATTTCTTCAACAAAAAGAGGTTGATTGTTTGTGGGTTAGTTGGTTGATTGATTCTTTAGGCATAAATTGGTTATTGTATTTTGGGGATTAAACTTCTTGTTACTTGTGAAGCGAGAAATACTTACGCTACACAAAGAGATTGAGAAAAATCCGACAGCCTCATTACCGTCGTTTTCCCTTTCACTATCTTCGGAGAATAAATTCCACACATATTTCTTTCATCCTCAGTTTGTTCAAACTTTCTTTTTGCTATTGTTATCGAAAATACATTTTATTCCTTCACCCTTTTTTCTGACTTAGGCATCGAAGTTTTTTCGTCAGAAATCCCCTCCCGACATCAATTCGAGGTGTTTACTTTCTTTGCAGGCTTAGAAGATGAAACTCTGTCAGAAACAGTCACATCTACAGTTGTTCTTCGGTGTAAAAATCATCGTTCGACAAACAACTGTATTGTCCTCACACCTCACTAGTTAGGTCATTCCATGTTGATCACGAGGAGGGTCCACGGACAATTCTTGGACCAATAGTTGACGTTGTTTGTGAGAAAAAACAAAAAGCCATTGAAGCACCGTGCGTGGAGGAAGAAATATTTTTCGAAAGTTTTCTGAGAAAAATATTTTCTACAGATTTTTTTCTTAAGAAAATTTTGTAAAATGACCGGAAGAAGACAAGACAAGGGAGGCTTTCATGAAAATGCTGCTCAGAAAAGAAGGAGGGCCTCACCCACGTGTGAAGGACCCTGGCTTGGCGATGAACATACAGATGTGTTGATATATAGCTGGCCCAAAGCATTGGAAAAGGAACTCTTGAAAATCAAATGCCAGTTAGTCAGAGAACCAGTCAGCCTAGGAGGAAAGATTCAGAACTTTGGACAAGTGCATGAAAATGCGTTCGTATCTAGGTTAATCGCCCGATAGAAAGAAAAGGCTAAAGTTATGAAAGTATCAATGTATGAATTCAAAATGTTGCAGGACGTTGGTCCCCCCCTCAGAATCTACGAAGGACAGAAGCAGAGGAAAACTGACAATGAAGGACACCACCAAAAGATGAATGAATTGGGGGAGGAGCGCCTATTAGCTCCAATCGACATGAGGTGTCATCTCAACAAAAAGTGTGCCCAGGAGAGAAAAACAATAACAATTGATGAGAAGAAGGAAATAGAAGACTGCATAAGAAAAATACTACAGGAAATGGGATCACAGAGTATCCCTGCTCAGGGAAAGGGATCAGAAGGTAAGGAGGTTTCTTTTTTTGCCTCCACTTCTCCCCTATCAAAGAAAATCTTATCATCGCGCCTTCCTGAGAAGTTTTAGATGCCTCAGATAACCATCTACTCTGGGAGGACTGATCCCTCTTCGCATATAAGCTCATTCCGAGAAGCGATGTTAACACAAGGATTGACAGAGTTACAAATATGTCAGCTCTTCTATTTGACTCTAGAAGGGCCAGTCAGGTGCTTGTATAAAGGATTGCCACCTATTAGCATCCACAGTTTCACTCAACTGATGACTATCTTCGAAAAAGAGTTCGAAGAGATGGCAACAACCAACTACAACCTGAGCATCACAGGGGGATGCCCGGATGCCCCCATATAGAAGAAGGCCCCGGCAAGATAATCAGGGAAAGGGTAGAAGAAATCGTCAACGAAATTTTAGGAATGATCGCAAGAATGTAGGAAGAATCAACAAGCAACATAAGGATCATTTTTCTGAGTCTTGGGAATAAAAAGGACTTGAGACCCTTTTATTTTTCAAAGAAAATGCTCCCGGAAGAACTCAAAGCGTAATCGCACGAGAAAAGAGAGCCTGTGTAATCTAGACTGAGAAGAATTATCAAAGTATAGCCCCTGAGAGAGTCTCTTCTCAGGTTTGACATTTTTTAAAAAAATAACTATGTACTTATTTTTTCATATGAATAAAATAGGCTACTTATAAAGTCTTCTCAGATCTTTATTCTTCTTACTACTACTTTCCTTTTAAAAGTAATAAGGTTGGCTACGGCTGTAAAACCCCTTAAACACTAGTTGAAGACAGAAGACCCTGACCATCTCAAGTGCTGTAAGCCCTCATTCCCCAATTAGTCATCCTCAGCGTTTAAGACCTGATTCAAGTTTGGAGGGTGGTAAACCCTGAACGGGATAGGTAGAGCAGAAGACCCTAATCGTCTTAGGTGCTGTAAGCCCCCATTCCCCAATCAAGCATCCTCAGCGTTTAAGACCTGGTTCGAGTTTGAGGCGTGATAAACCCTGAATGGGATAGGTAGAGCAGAAGATCCTGACCGTCTCAGGTGCCGTAAGCCCTCATTTCCCAATCAGGCATCCTCAGTGTTTAAGACCTGATTCAAGTGTGGGGAGTGGTAAACCCTGAACGGGATAGGTAGAGCAGAAGACCTTGACCATCTCAGGTGCCGTAAGCCCCCATTCCCCAATCAGGCATTCTCAATGTTTAAGACTTAGTTCGAGTTTGGGGCGTGGTAAACCCTGAATGGGATAGGTAGAGAAGAAGACCCTGATCGTCTCAGGTGTCGTAAGCCCCCATTCTCCAATCAGGCATCCTCAGCGTTTAAGACCTGATTCGAATTTGAAGCATGGTAAATCTTGAATGGGATAGGTAGAGCAGAAGACCCTGATTGTCTCAGGTGTCGTAAGCCTCCATTTCCCAATCAGGCATTCTCAGCGTTTAAGACCTGATTCGAGTTTGGAGTATGGTAAACCCTGAATGGGATAGGTAGAGCAGAAGACCCTGACCGTCTCAGGTACCGTAAGCCCCTATTTCCCAATCAAGCATCCTCAGTATTTAAGACCTAGTTTGAATTTAGGGCGTGGTAAACCCTGAATGGGATAGGTAAAGCAGAAGACTTGACCGTCTTAGGTGACATAATCCCCCATTCTTCAATCAGGCATTCTCAACATTTAAGACCTGGTTCGAGTTTAGGGCATGATAAACCCTGATCGGGCCAGGTCCCTCAAGGTTAAGGTTGACGGGAGGTTGTAAGATCCCTTAACACTTGATCATTTTGAAGACCCCGTTTAAGTCAGGTACCATAAGTCCTAGGTCATATCAGGTGTTCTTAGTGAATAAGACCTGGTTAAGTGAGACGTGATAAATCCTGATCAAATCAGGACCCAAGACTTGAAGACCCCCAATCTTAATCAGTTGTTCCCCTAATTCGGAGTAAAACTGAATTTAAAGCTCGTATTCGGATGGATTCCTACCCCTAATGACTTCCTAAGTACTTTATAATATGGATAATAATCATATTTTATTAAGTTTTATCACTTAGTCTTTTAACTCGGGGTGCAAGAGGGCAAGTTTATCTGATAAGTTGGGGGATGAAGCTTCTTCTTGGCTAAGTGCAGCCCGGGAAGAAGGCACATGTTCTTTGGGGGAAGTAAGTTGTATGGTCCCTAACTCTGGCCATTTAGGTTATGTTTTGATTTTGCAAACATCAAAGTCAAAATATCAAGAATGTATAGTGCACAAAAAGGAGAAGAATTTGTATTCATTCAAAAATTTTGAGTATAAAAGAATAATTGCGTACAAATTTGAATAAAAAATATTGCAAGGCCAAAAATACTGAAAGGTGAGACGGTTAGAGGTCTTTGAGGTTATCCTCTTCTTCTTCACTGGATGAGATGTCTTGGACAATTGCCTCATCCAAAGGAGCCAAGAAAGGATTTGGATTCTCTGCCCCCTAAGCAGGTGGGACTTGTACCCTGATTGGTTTGGTAACGTTAGGAGAGGATCCGTTGCTTGTTCGCCTATGGCCCCCAGAACCTTCCGACCCAATCGACTAAATAACCAATCAAGTTTCAGGTTTGGGTATTCTTGAAGAAAGAGACGACTCGTCAAGTCCAAATCGTTATTAATCCCCCTATCATATTGCTCTTCAAACTAGGCCGGGACCTCTTCTTTCACTTTTCGAAGTGCTTCCAGGGACTTGACTTTCTCTTTTAGCTCCTTCTCTAGCTCCTCACGCTTCTCTGACACCCGGTTCAAGTCATCGATAGACTTTACATATGACTTCTTCAACCAGGCCTCCTCAGATTTAACTAACTGAAAGAGGTCAGTCAGTTGGTTGTATTTCCTCGTGAGGCTCTGTCTCTTCCCTTCCAGTTAGTCGTTATCAATCGACAAAGCCTAGCCCAAGGCCTCAGCAGATGAGAGTTTTTTAGTCAGGATTTTTTTTTCTCCTGTCCACTGGGAGCTTTCAGCCTCTAGAGCAGAAACCTTTATTTTCAGGTCTGCTTCTTTCCTTCCTAACTCCTGTCATAGTTTGGTCAGTTATTTTTGGGCCCTTTTCTCCAACTGCCTGATTGACGTCGAGGCTTCTTCACTGACCTTTATTGCTTGTTGGAGTTCCTTCATGAACAATTCCAGTAAGTATCCGTTCTACATAAGGAAAAACGGATAAATCAGAAATATATCAACCAAGGTAAAAGTTCGAAGTGATAATTCATGAGGCATAACAGCTTATCCTATGCATATGTATGCTTATGCAATCGAGAGCATTGCTAGTAGAGATGCTCCCCATTATATCCGCCTTCTCAGGACGAATGACTTGTCGGGCCCCGTTTACTAAACCGAGGAGGTATCCAAAATTCTCACTCTTCTTGTCAAGGAGATCCTCCCATTGAAGTCTACTTTCACCCGGGTCACTATCATCCGAGGAGAGCGAGATGTGGGCATCTCCTTCTTCCAGGTCTTCATTTCGATTGGAATTCTCTCCCCGACTGGACTGGCTTCCCTCGACCCACCCAGGAGTGTCTTTTTTCTTCTTCTTCCTGGGCTTTTCGATCTCTTATAAAGGTCTTTTACCTTTGTCTTTAGGAGGAAGAGGATCTTTCTCCTGAGGGCGCACTCCCCCTTTGGGGGTCTTTTCCTCAGTCAGGATCCCCTTTTCTTTAGGGCGATCAGAGGACTTTCTTGGGGCACCCAGAACCTCAAACGGCCTAAATCCTGTCCGAGACAACAGCCCTTGTACGATGTTCGTCACTTTCTTCCTCCTCCCATCTAGGGAGCCTTCAGTCCCCGCGGCTGTGGATGGTCAATAAATTCTAGTCAAAGTCCACAAAGAGTCGTATCAAAGATTAAGATAAGGAAGATTTACCTCCATTTATATCCGTTCAGGCCTTTGAGAGCTCACTTCGAGTGGAAGACGGGTAGGCCAACCGCGACTTGGCCAGATTCTTCCTGTTCAGAAGGTATTTAATGTCTGTGGTAAGAAGGCTCAGCAAAACGCTTGTCATATTGATCAGAATATCAGGCTGGTCCTTCCCTACTTCTATGCAAAAAATTTAATCAGCAGAAGACATTACCAGAGATGCTTTCTTTCTCAGGAAAGAAACATTACCTGTCTCCCGAAAGGCTGAAAGGAGAGGACCAAAAATATTGTCAGTTTCCTTCCAACTGTCGATGAACCAGCGATCCTTCCAGTTCTTGTTTGATGAGGGGTTCCCTTTAATTTTTGATTGAAACCCTAAGCAAATCTGGAGGTAATACCACCCTGGGTATTGACTCGTATTCTTCTTGAGCAGGTACATATGCAGCACCTCGTCCGGGGTGGGAATTGATTGCCCCGCCCTCGCTTTCAGGATGAAGAGCTCAGCCAGAATTCTCCAGTTGTTCAGGGTGAGCTGATATGGAGGCAACCCAAACTCCTCAAACATTTTGGCAAAGCAGGGCTACAAGGGGAGACGAGCGTCCAACAGCAAGTGTTCTTCATTCACGGCCATCTCTCCGGGGGCCAGGGCACTCATAATTTCCTCTAGTCAGGGGACCCTGAGTCGTATGCTGTCTGGGATCTGAAAAAGTCATCTATATACCCGGAGGTCCGCCATATTTACGGTAGAGGGGAACCAGTCCGTCTCGTTAGGCCCCCTACTCTGGGCCTGCTCAGAAATATTTCCTCCATAGTCGCCCTCTTTCTGACCAATGAGCGGGTCCCTGGATAATTTCATTCCTGTTCGGGTAGCGTCTGACAAATGATCAAATTAATCCAGAGTTTTCCTAACCTATAACAAAAACACAAGGAAACAAGCAAGAACATTGAAAACATTAAGATGATAACAAAGAAAAGCTCTGATAGCAGAAAAAATCCAAGAAGATGAAGATTTTGTGAAAGTGACAAGAGAAAAAGGGGGTATTTATAGATGGAGAGAGGTAATCCCAACCGTTGATCTAAACGGACAGGGAGTCGCCACGCGTCCCTGACCATTAATGCCTCCACAAGAGTCGAGGAACCGTCAAATCTCCTCAACAAATCTTCAACACATGGCGCATCCCCAGCCAAGCATTCAAAAACTATTTAGTACCGGAGGAGTTGCCTTCTTAGAGATAGTTGTTGACAGGTATGACGTGACTTTTGACAGGGACAATTAATAAAGACGGAACGAAGATCCAGGCAGGGCATGTCATCAATAGTGTAACGACTCTGTTAGAAAAAAGAGAAGGGATCTCAAAGACCGTGAAGCTTCCGCGACACGATAATCACTTCAAGGACCATGAAGTTTTTGTGCCACGCCAACGACCTCAGTGATTGATCACTCCACCAGACAATTGGACTCACCTGAGCCATTATTTCTTCCTTGGGACGGATCATCTCAAGCATAATTTTCTGACGCAAGCCTTACTGGGCTTATCTTATAAACTAGGGGACTGGATGTTTGGGAAAAAAATGTAGATCAATTTTCCAATCGCTGCAGAATTTCTCCATTCTCTTGTTATCAAACTGCTTCCCGTTGTCGGTGATCAGGACGTTGAGGACGCCATGTCTATAAAGAATATTCTTACGGATGAAAGCGATAGTGTTCTTCTCAGTGATCTTGGACAAAGGTTCCGCTTCTACCCATTTGGTGAAGTAGTCAATGGCCACAATGGCGTACTTGGCTTGTGCTCTAGTAGTACGAAAGGGTCCTTTCAGGTTCAGGCCCCATTGTGCGAAAGGCCAGGGACTCAACAGTGTGGTAAGATTTTTTGGAGATTATCGGTGGATGTTTGCGTATACTTGACAAGCGTGATACCGCTGCACTAGCTGGAGGGTATCTTCGCTCATGGATAGCCAGTAATACCCCTGTCTGAGCACTCGATGGATAAGACTCTTGCTTCCACTGTGATTGCCATAAGTCCCCTGGTGCATCTCGTTTGGCACCCTTTTTGTTTCCTGTGGATTTAGGCATCTCAGGCAAGGGGTGTTTATTCTTCTCTTGTATAAAGTGCCTTCTATCACAATGAACCTGGCAGTCTTCCTTCAAACTCGGAGAGCTTTGTTCTTGTCAAGTGGCAGGGTGTCTTCATTAATGTACCTCAAGATTGGCTCCATCCACGCAACGGGCTCCTCTTGATTTACCAAGACACTGCTACGCTCAGGGGGAGAGGTGCTCTTTTATCCCAAGGTTTTCACAGGAATTACCCTGGGGATATTCTCGGTGAGAGAAGAGGCGAGTTTCGATAAAGTGTCTGCCAGGAGGTTCTCGAATCAGGGAATCTTTCACATCGCCACCTTCTCAAATTGATCAATCAAGTGCTGGGCTTCTGATAGATAAGCTTTCATGCTTTTCTCGCGAGCTTGATCTGATCTATTTAAGTGATTCACAAGAAGTTGTGAATCACTATTTGTGACGAGTTTATGAACCCCAATCTCTCGGGCTGTTCTCAATCCTGCCAACAAAACTTCATATTCTGTTTCATTGTTAGTTACAGGAAAAAGAAACCTTAAAGCATATCTGACCTCCTCTTTCTGTGGCCCGATCAATATGATACCTGCATCTCTTCCACCCTAGTTGGCTAACCCATCCATCCATAGATGCCATGTAGAAGACTCCTCCTGCCCAGGATGATCTACCTTCATCGCCTCAGGTTGATCAGAGGGTTGAGATATGGTCAATGTTTCTGTAACAGTCTACTCAGCTATAAAATCCGCAAGAGCTTACCCTATTATTACCTTGCGAGATTGAAATTTGATGTCAAATTCACTGAGTTTGACTGCCCACTTGACCAGTCTTCCTGATAGGTCGGGTCAGTGGGAATTTGCCGCAGTGGTTGGTTAATCATGAACATTATAGGGTAAGCTTGAAAATAAGGTCGTAATTTCTTGACTGCTATGACAAGAGCCAGGGATAGCTTCTCTGATGCTGAGTACCTCGTCTCAGCATCTACTAGGGCTTTGCTGGTGTGATAAATAGGCCTTTGGACTTGATGGAAATCTTCTTTCACCAACACTGAGTTGATTGCTTGTTCACTGACAGCCAGGTAAAGATAAAGCGTTTTCTTTGGCGAGGGACTAACCAGCTACGGGGCGGAAGCTAAATAATCCTTAAGTTGTTTAAAGGATCCTTCGCATTCCTTATCCCATGCCATTCTCTTACCCTTCCTTATAGCCTTGAAGAAAAGGTAACACTTATCAGTGAACTGAGAAATGAATCGATTCAAAGTCGTCAGTCTTCCCGCAGACTTTGTAGCTCCTTCAACGTGCTGAGATTTTTCAAGTCCAAGATGGCCTATATCTTCTGGGGGTTCGCCTTGATGCCCATTTCACTAAACATGAAGCCTAGAAATTTTTTTGACTTGACTCCAAAGGCACACTTAGCTTTAGTTGATACTCCCTGAGAAGTGAAAAGGCCTGGTCCAGGTGAAAAGGATAGTCTGCAGCCTTGATGGACTTTGAAATCATGTCATCCACGTAAACTTCCATGGATTATCCTATCAAAGGCTTAAAAACTCTGTTCATCAACCTTTGAAAAGTGGACCAAAAGGCATAACTTTGTAGCAGTACAGCCCCTGATCAGTGATGAAGGCTGTCTTTTCTTGGTCTGGTGGATGCAGTAGGATTTAATTGTACCTTGAGAATGCATCCATAAAGCTTAACAGCTCATGTCCTGCCGTAGAGTCCACTAGCTGGTCAATTCAGGGCAGGGGAAAATTGTCCTTTGGGCACGCTTTGTTTAGGTCGGTGAAGTCGACACACATCCTCCAACTTCCGTTAGCTTTCTTGACCAACACAACATTGGCCAATCAATCTAGATATTTTACTTCCCTGATAAATCCCGCTTTGAGCAGCTTATCCACCTCTTCCTTTATGGCCCTTTGCCTTTCAGTGTGAAAGACTCTCCTCTTCTAGCGGACGGGTTTATGTGAAGGGCTAACCGCAAGCTAGTGAGTCATAACCCCGTTATCGATACTTGGCAAGTTGGAGTGACTCTAGGCAAATACATCTATGCTCAGGGCTCAGTTGGGTGTCGATCTTCACGATCCTCTCAGGGTGTTTCTCATCCAAAACCCCGTCAATCAGGGTTTCTTCTTATTTCAGCCTGGGAACTGGTGGTCCTCGCTCTCCCTGACCTGATGGCTAGTAGAAGCTGCATGTTGTCTCCTTGATCCCGTTCTTTCATCATTTGCAAGACTTGTGATCGGGTCAGAAGAGGCTTCCAATGGCCTCTTACGAATGCAATAAGCATGCTTGGAAGAAGTGTTGAAACATAATCTAGCTTCTCATTGATTCCCCCTTACGATGTCAATCCCTTCTCCAGCCCTAAACTTCAGCTTTAAGTAGTGCATGTTTACCACTTATTTGGTGTTCTTTAAGAAGGGCCTTCCTAGGATGATGGAATATGGCACCTTTAAGTCGACCACTTGGAAGCATACTATAATGGTCTTCTGGTATGGCCTCTCCCCCGTGGTGATCGGTAATTGTATTGATCCCAAGGGAGTGATGGAGGAATTCTCGAATCCATATAAGGTGAAATTCGACCGAGTCAATTCCAGGTCCTCTATTTTCAAGGAGTCTATCGTATCTTTGAAGATTATATCCGTCGAACTCCCTGTATCAATCAAAATTCTACTGACCTGTTTGGAAGCAAAACTCATTGTCACCACCAAGGCATCATTGTGGGGGTAGTGGACCCCCACTTTATCATCGTCCGTGAATATGATGGGAATGGTGGCGATTTTAAGCCTCTTGTTTGCCCGCACATTCATCACAAGGATGTCTGAAGAGTGGCTGGGCAATGAGTAACGCGCATAATTCTTCCTGGAGCTATTAGAGATCCCAACAAGGGTTGGACCTCTTGAGATGACCATGATGCTGGGATCCTATTCAAGATAGTCTTCCTCATCGTGACGCTACTCAGATCTTGGGAGGAGGTGCTGAGAATCAATATAATTCGTGAGATAACTATTTTTGACTAGTACCTTGATTTGATTCTTCAGATCCTCGTACTGATTAGTGATGTGACCACTCTCTTCGTGAAATTTACAAAATTGATCCTTGGTCTTTTTAGACACCTTTGTTTTAATGGTCTAGGGATTGTGGGACAGGAGACCCCGACTTTTTGCATACTCATAAATTTCAGACAGAGGAGCCTTCAATGAAGTATAATTTTGGGTGACCACCTGTTCCACTCTTATGGGAGAGTTCCTGCCCTGATGTTGCTTTGGTGGCTTTTCATCCCTAGGGTACCAGAATGGAAGCTTTCCCCAACCCTTATCTCCTCTGTCATACTTTTAATACCCATAACAGTCTTCTTTTTCTCTTCGACGTATCTCCTGAGGATGTTCCCTCCTGGATGGGACTGCGCGAGATTCTTCCTTCATTCTTAGAATTATCTCACCCTTAATCTCAATTTTGTCTAACAGTTCTAGTCAAACTGCCTCATATGTGTCCACAGTACGTCGGTGGATAGCATACCAAGCCTTTTTGAGTCGCAGCCCCTTTTTCAACCCTTCTAAAGTCAAAGGTTGATGGTAGGCCCCCAACTCCATCACTTCTTCGTGGTATCTATACACAAAGTTTTTCAGCGTTTCTCCTGCTCCCTGGCACATTGATAGCAACGTGCTCAGATTTCGACTGATGGCCATGACTCCCCTGAACTCATTTTCAAAGAGCGCCACCAGTTGGCTGAAACTAGTGATACTAGCTAGGGATAGACTTTTATACAACACCTTGTTGGCCCTTCTAAAGTCAGGGGAAAAGGGCAACACATTTGCAACTCAGTTAACCCCTGAATCAGTATTATCTTTTTGAACATGTCAACGTGCAAGAACGGGTCAGTTTTTCCTGAGTAAGGAGGCAACTGGGGCATCTTGAATTTTTCGAAAAGGACTAAGGATAATATCTCCTCGGAAAAAGGAGATCTGGATCCATAGGGGGGAGCTTGGTTAGCTTCTAGATTTCTTCCCTGAGTAGGGATATTGTAAGCCCCCATTTTATGCGGTATTCTTTTTACACATTCTTCCATCTCCTTTTGACTGATCGCTGTTGCTACTTCCTTCTCCCAAGCATGCTTCTCATTGAGATAACACCTCATATCTGAGAAAGTAAGGCTGGGTTCAATTCTCGATTAACCCATTCTTTTGAAATCTCCGTCATTAATATTTCTTTGGTGTTCACGCCCTTCATAGATCTTGAAGGGGGTGTTAATCCTCTGAGGTACACGAAATTCCTCCAACCTCTCCGTCACCTTGGCCTTTCCTTTCTGCCCAGGTGTTAGTCTCTGCTAAGGCACATGACCATACATCTCCCTGGCTCCTCGAACTCTCTCTGCACGATCGCTTCGGGGAATTCGACTTTCTTACCCTTCAGGAGCAAGAGGCGTCCTCTCTTCCCCCAGAGAGACGGGTTTCTTGGCCATTTGTCTCTTAACTTTTAATAGTTTCCTCTCCAATGCTTCAGCTCTGCTGGTTGGAAGCCTATCTACGTGTCTGCCTCCTATACGGACAATACTTTTGCTAGAGCTGGAACCTTCCTCTGCTTGTCTTCTTTCTGCCATCTTTGAATTTTTCTAAGAAAAAAACTGTTAAAAAAGTTTTCTTATAAAACTTCAGAAAAATATTCCTTTCCCTTTCTTCCTCCGCGCACGGTGCTTCGATGGCTTTTTGTTTGATTTCACAGATGGCGCCAGCTGTTGGTACGAGAGAGGGTCCTGAAAGTCCCAATTTCAAAGTCCAAAAGTCCTTCTTTTGTTGAAGAAGATTGCCTTATATAGTGCCTCCGTCTTGAACAGTGACTTGGCATCGAAGAATAGGAAGGATATGACATCTGACATAGGACAATATGCAATCGAATTTCATTAATGACGCTAACACATCTGTAGGAATATGGGCCTGACACCGTCCCATCATCTGAAAAAATGATCAGAGGATGAGACGGGTGCATTTAAGGAGCCAACTATCAACAACCATTCCCATTTTGGAGTTGGAGGAGGGCACATGTCTGCTGATGCTCTGAGTAAGAATTCCCGCCTTGATCAGGGATTGCTTGCAAATTTCTCTAAGAAACTATCCGGGTCTCTGGAGAGGTAACTTATCTCAGTTGATGCTGTCGGATGCCTGAAGTGTGCTATGGATAACCACGCCATGCCTAAGAAAGAACTTCAGTCTTTGTGATGCCTGAGACGGTGAAAATCCTGATGCGTCATTAATTCTCCTGAGATGCTGATTACCTGAGACGAAAATCACTGGGGTCATGGAATCTCTAAGAAGGAGGATTTTTAGAACAAAATTTGTTCAGGGTCATGTATTCTCTGAATAGGAAGATACGTGAGATAGGGTGTATCTAAGACCAAACTATATCAAATTATCTCTATTTACTTATATATGCCTTACTAATAAAATATACATATGTCACCTCTATATTTTTTTCTTTATATATATATATATATATATATATGTATATATGTTTGTATGTATATGTATATCACGGGCTAGCAACATGACGTGCTAGACGTGCCAACTTAGAGATTATGGCCTCGATGATAATTGGTTATTGGCATGATGTGTTTGGTCAAATCAAATAATTTATACTTAATTAAAGAATAAGCATAAATTCTAATTCTAATTAATATTAATATGTATTGATGGGAGAGATGGTGGGTTTAAAAAGTGGCGTTGTGTTGGTTGTAGTTTTCAGGCTAATGATGTCACACTCGATTTTATTGTAAAGTTATTACTACCTGCTATGACTGGGTTTTCCATTTTCCAAAAGAAAATTAGCATCAAACTTTGTGAAGGTTGGCAGCTTTATTTCTTTAAAAAATTAAAAATAAAAATAAAATTATTCCAAAATTTATTTTAATATTAACGCTTAATTTATATTCATTTATTATATATAAAAAGGTTTTTTTAGCATATTTATTTATTTATTTTGTATTTTTATTCTTTTCTATATTTGTATTCTGAGAGACGAAACTTGGACACGTTCCAGGGTCAACTAGGGCATTTGAGGAGGCATGCGCTTTACTTGTATTATATGCTTTACTTGTATTAAGGGTCATGCAATTTTTCTTTTTCTTTTTTCTTAATAAGAATTTTTGATCTATTTCACAATCTTTATATCACTTAAAACCAGTTTTAACAGTTTTAAATTTATTGACGGAATAAAAAAAAAAATCCCCACACACGTATATTTTCAGAAGATGAATTAAAAAGAATTAAGATACTCTTTTAATTTTTAAAAATTTAGGAAATTTATATTATTAAAATCTATTCCTCTATTACATTTTTATTTATTAATTATATATATATTTCTTCAGGTAATACCGTTTTTTATTTGATATATATATATATATATATATATAGCATCTGAAATCCCAAGATGAATTGAAATGGGTGATCCATTTCTGTGCATACATTATATAAAAAATTAATTTCTATGGCAGTTTTCAACAATGTCAACTCCTAGCATAAACTGAATAAAAATTTCCAACTTGATAAAACCAAATAAAAGCCATAGATGTTAAATGACAGATTTTGAGTTTCAGAAATTCCAAATTCCATGCATTGATTTTCCCTAACACCTTAACCATGCATTGTTAAATGTTGATGACAGGTTGTTTTACATGCTCTATAAAGAACTCGCTTCATTAACCCAAAAATTGTTATCGGATTCCAGCATACAAATCAAAATATATGAAAAACTAATCCATTTATACTCTTAATCAATTCATTAACATTGCATAGTGTATATCGAATAACAGTGTTTGTCAAGCATTGTTTATCATTGATTTCGAAGATTAATATACCCTGTACCCTTTGTAATCTATGAACAAAACTGTCCTCATCTGGTTTAACGATAAAAATTTGAATCACATATGGGATATTACCTTTAAGAAATAGCAAAAACATCACGAAGAACACAAATTTTGTTCAATCTTTGAAGATTTAACATACATTAATACAAAAATGCGCAGCAGGAGAGATTCCAAGACGTTTTGGGAAGTGCTAATATGCATTGTAATTCTTCCTTGCTTGATCCCAGTTTGTATGGGAGGTGAGTTATCAGAATCTGAATCTTTTTTCAATTTTCTTAGTGCTGTTGATCCAAAAAATGTTCTGGGATTGGGCTGGAATGGAATGCCGCCAGTTCCACATCCCTGCTCACTTAAGCTGAAAGGAATAAAGTGCAATCTGCTGGCTGCTAATATAGTAGGAATAAGACTTGAAAAATTGAATCTTAGTGGGATAATTGATGCAGAGTCCCTTTGCAAACTGGAAAATCTTCGAGCTCTTAGCTTAGCAAGAAATCTTATTCAAGGAAGTATCGACAATTCGATATCAAACTGTAGAACATTGGTCTATCTGAATCTTAGCAGTAATCTTTTGAGTGGAAGAGTTCCTGTTGCCCTAACCAACTTGAAATATCTCAGGAGCTTGGACATTTCTAACAATCATTTTTCTGGTACTATCCCAGACGATTTCATGCAGGAAATCGATCACTTCAATAAAAACACTGTTGAAAAACTTTTATCAGAGATTACTGCCATAGAGCCAACAGGTCCAGAAAATGCATCGATAGCGCCTTCAAGTACGAAAATGTTTGATCATGAAGAGAAACATTGGTATGAGGAATGGATGGGCTACGTGCCATTAGTTGTTGGTATAGGGTTTTTCGTCGCGATCATATATTTTATGGGCAAGAAAGCTGAAAAAATTGCAAGAGAAAGGGAGATTCTTAAGGCCCTTCAGTATTCTCCATCAAAAACTCCACCTGTTGTGGACATAGAGGAAGTGCAGCCAGAGGAAAGGCGCTCAGAGCTTGTGTTCTTCGTTGATGAACACGAAAAGTTTAAAATGGAAGACCTTCTTGAAGCCACAGCCGACCTGCAAAGCCAGAGCATTTGTAGCAGCCTTTATAAGGTAAGACTCAAGAACAACTTTGTATATGCTGTCAAAAGACTGAAGAAATTACATGTATCCTTCGAGGAGTTTGGCCTAGCAATGAGGCAAATAGGAAACATGAAGCATCCAAACATTCTACCTCTTGTTGGTTACAATTCCACCAATGAAGAAAAACTTCTGATCTATAAGTATCAGAGCAATGGCAGTCTGCTGAACATCCTAGAGGGTAAGTTGACAATCTTTAAATCAAACTTTTTTTTAGTTTAACAAGTAATTTCCATAAATATGCAAACTTGTACATACACATGCACATCTATGCAAAACACAGACAAGCCATTTCCAAGC
The DNA here is from genome assembly GCA_035590515.1 of Trichilia minutiflora. Taxonomy (NCBI): domain Eukaryota; kingdom Viridiplantae; phylum Streptophyta; class Magnoliopsida; order Sapindales; family Meliaceae; genus Trichilia; species Trichilia minutiflora. The sequence goes on along the minus strand of JAVXUL010000008.1, from coordinate 7,295,779 downwards.
TGTAAAATGTAAGGATTCATACTACATGTCTCCTATTTCTAACTCTCTCTTCTTTTAAGTGCCAGCAACAGTGAATTAACAGTTGATTGATAATATCAACGCTTTCTTATCAAGTGGCTGTTGATAATCTGCAGATTACATTGAGGGCAAGAGGGGATTTCCCTGGAAACTTAGGCTGTCAATAGCTACCGGCATTGCAAGGGGTTTAGACTTTATTTATCAGAAATCCAAGGAAGACAAGATCATCCCTCATGGAAACCTCAAGCTTTCTAATATCCTATTGGAAGAAAATGGGGTTCCCTTGATAAGCGAATACGGCTTCTCAAAATTTCTAGACCCCAAGCAAAATTCTGTCCTCTCATCCAGTGGTTACACTGCCCCTGAAAAACCTCTATCTGAACAAGGTGATGTTTTCAGTTTTGGAGTAATTCTACTGGAGTTACTGACCGGAAAAACTGTTGAGAAAACAGGAATAGACCTTCCTAAATGGGTCAAAGCCATGGTGAGAGAGGAATGGACTGGAGAAGTCTTTGACAAGGAGGTAACGAAAGCCGGCAAGCAATGGGCATTTCCATTGCTGAATGTTGCCCTCAAATGTGTATCAAACTCCCCCGATGATCGGCCAACAATGGCAGAAGTTTTGGAGAAGATAGAGGAAGCTGAGAATGGAAATGAAGATCATGACCATGATCATTCAATTTCATCACTTTCTTCCATGGAATCCTGCCAACAGGATAGCTGTTTACTGCACACTGTTATACAGGAGAATTGGGATACTCCAGGATCAAATTATTAGAATTTCCACACATTTGTTAAGCTCTTTTCTCTTCTTCTTTCGAGACAATATGATAGTTTTCTTTCTTACTATTTTTCATTAAGTAGGAAGAATTTGCCTACCACAATAATAAGCCATCCGCTTCAGGCGTTTATCAAAGTAGAGGCACATGCCAATGTACATATGAAGCAGAGTGAAAATATTTCTTTTCCTCTACTTATTGTTTCCCAATTCTGAAGCTTCTTTATGCATTTCTCTGCCATCACAAAAAGTAACCTCCAAGCAGAAAACACTGAAACAGAATTTCCTGTTGCCATAGTTGATTAAGTGACTGCTTCTACAAATAGAATGAGTAACGAAATATCAACAACTGAATAAAAATTCAATCATCTTATAAAGTTTTAATTCTTCTAAGTGGAATCAACTATGAATATAAAGGCAGACATGAAATATGTCTGCTGAATAAATACTTTTCTCTTAAATGGACTCCAAAGAGTTGACCCTGTCAATCTTTATGTATCATCCAACATGAAGGAAAACACTTTTTGGCAAGAAATTTCCTAACAATTTATCAGCTATTTTTTATCGAAACTATTCTCAATTGGGATGATTCGGATGAGGAGGTCAAATTTAAAATATGTTGTATTGTAAAGGAATAAACTACTCAGTGCCCAATAGTCACCAGTGACAAGGGTGTTATCTTTGTTAATCATTCATGAATTCTGAAATTATTATTCCAAGAAAAATGGCATAAAAAAATAAAAAATAAAATAAAAGGTAGTGCAGCATATGCATGCAACAATTCCGTTTGTTATGTTGGATTTTAAATCTTTTGTCAGGATATTGCTTCACTATTACCATCAATCATATTTTCTTCGTATTGTTTATTATCCAACATCAGCCACACCTAAATCAGAACCAATGTTAATGGAAAAAACCACTTCTCCCACTAATCTTAAATGGTTAGAAAATCAAATTCTAGATTTATTGTTAGATAATTATTACTTTATTTTTTTTCTAAGGTGTGATGATACTTGAAAAAGCCAAACAAACCTTTACAGGTTGCTTAGAAAATAGCTTATAATCCACCAAGCGAAGATGTCAACCCTTTTCATATTTATGACGAACTCAAAGAAAAATGGAAGAAAATAGCCATAAAAATTAACACTTAAAATAGAAGATAGCCGAATAAATTGCTTGAATGCTCTGCATTTATCTGATTTTGACTGCTTAGCTTCAACGGTTGTCACCTCTCTGCTCTCTCAAAGTTTCAGCCATACAGCTTGACTTAAGATATTACTAAATTTGGTGTGTCAGCATCAAACAATTATAATAATGGTGAACTTCCAAATTTAGCAATGAATTTCAACACAAACAAACCCACAACACAATCATATGGGTTTGTTTTTGACCCATATTATCATTAATTACCTTAAGAACTTTAAACCATGTGAAAAGCAATTAAACCTTCCAATTTTCAAGAAATTACGAGATTCTTTTTTCTTCCCTTTTTTTTTTGGTCTAAAGATAACGTTGAATTGATGCTTCAACCTTAACTTTAAGGCAAGCCCATTTCAAGTACTCCCATTGTCACTCAAACCAATTCAAGAAAAATGTGAAGTGAAGTTTACAATAGGCAGAATAATACCTGTAATCTTTATTTATTTATTTTTCTTTATATTAAATATAAATTAAGCAAGTTAGATGTAAGCAGTGGTTCAAACAATCAAACAGACATATCAAGTTGATTAGCGGATACAATAATAAAAATTGGATCTGCTATCTTCGTAATTTTTCATTAAGATTGTTCCTAATTATTTATTAACAAGATCTAAATCTAATACCTCAAAATAATTTTTTATTAAGAATTTAAGAATTGGTCGTAGAGACAGAACAAAGGTTCAATTAAATGCTTTTAATTAAAAAAATATACAGTTAAACAAAATAGACATTGAACTGAGTTGTCAATCCGCCAGGCCTGCCTGCGTTGCATTATGTGGACTTAAAACAACCAGAGTTGATTCTTGCATTTTGTGGTTCAGTACAGCACGAAACTTATTTTGGACCTGAGGAAAACAACATTTTAGTGTTAAATTTCTAATTGACTTTAAATTAATCAGTTAAAAGAAAAATAAACTCTAATAATTTCTTATAAAGTATGTTATGTAATGTGATTCAATTTTTAAAAAAAAGAAAAGAAAAGCAAAAATCTTTATGATTTGGTTGTAACATGCTGTCTAAGCGAGGAATACTATGTCATATACTCATGTGGGTAATTTATTTAATACCATAGGTACAAAAATAATAAAAAATAAAGAAATAAAGAAATCCAAAACTTTCAATTATGGAAATGAAAATAAAAAAGAGATCATCATCTCCGGCCGTCACTCTTTTAGGCCCCAAAAAATATTCTTACAGCGGACGATTGCCAATATCAATTCCTTCTGTTTCTCTCTCTCTCTCTCTCTCTCTAATATATAAATTTATATATAATAAAATTTTTTCTGACTCTCCCTGTGTATCTCTCCCTGTCTCTCTCTCTCTCTCTCTCTCTCTCTCTTACCCATCTCTAGCTACAAATTCCATTTCTTTTGATTCAATTAAGAAGAGTGGAATAACCTAAAAGAAGACAGAGAGCAGGAGAGGGACAGAGGGAGAGAGAAACAGAAACGAGCCTTTTATATAATCTATCTATTCATCTATCGCTAAAGACATATGAATGAACACCACCTCTGTTTGAATTACTCTCCTTCTCCTTCTCAGATCTTAATTTCTCTCATTTTCTCATCCGGGTCCTTCTTAGTTATGGTGAATTCTCCTCTCTTTTTTTATATTGATCTCACTTCAGCTCTATCTGGATATTAACAAAGATCAAACTTTTTGGCTCAAGTTTCATTTTTTTTCTTGGATATCAGGAATCAAAGACCATCTGTTAATTGGTGCTTGAACGATCTAATTATGACCTTAGATTGGATTTGACAATTTCCCACTTTTTGTTTGACTGAGTTACCAATCGGATTCTATCTAATTTATCACTTGAAGGTGTGTTTCGCTTCCTTTTTTATTGTTATTGTCACATTTTGATTTTTTTGCTTTGTTTTTTCTGGTTGAAGGTTGCTATTTTTCACTATATATAGCATCTAATGATATGACATCAAGTCAATTATACAATTATACAATTTAGATTGGTTTTAATTGGTGAAACTTGCATCTATTGGATTGTTATTGATAAAATTGTGAAGTGAAGTTTTTATTTTTGGCTTGGAATCCAAGCGGATATTTTTTCTTTTGGTGGTGGTGTTCATGCTATTAAGATTGAATTAATTGATTAATGAGATGAATTGTAATTAATTGCTGTAGAAGAGATGGAATCAGATATTGGTAAGCTCTTCATTGGTGGGATTTCTTGGGACACAGATGAAGGACGTCTGAAGGAATATTTCAGGAGGTATGGAGAAGTGGTGGAGGCAGTGATCATGAGAGATCGAGCAACGGGCAGGGCTCGTGGCTTCGGTTTTGTGGTGTTTGCAGATCCTGCTGTCGCCGAGAGGGTCATCATGGATAAGCACATGATCGATGGTCGCACGGTGAGTAGCTTTATTACAAATACACTTTTCACATTATGAATTATTTATGATTATCTCATTTATCTTATTTGAATCTACTAGTTAGTGTCTGAAAATATATAAATTTGAATCATAACAGTTGCTTTTTTCTTCTGTGTAACTGTGAAATTAATATTTTTTCTTTCTGCAATGAGGTAAGGATTGAAATCACTTGTTAGTTTTCTCTCTCCAACCATAAAGTACTGAATTTGAAACTCTATTTTTTCAGTATTGATATTGTGTACATATAATTTGACCTCCAAATGGAAATTGGCAGAAATTATAAACTTTCTGAACGTTTAATTGTAGGGAACTTTAGTCATTATGAATTCACACCTGAAACAGTGAGTTATACATTTATTTATTTTTTTTCCTCTTTGGCTATGAACAAATGGATTTCAAGCTTTTGCTGTATTAGTTTTAAACAATTTGGTTTTTACAGTATTCGATCTTCATTATTAGCAGGAACTTGAAATGACATGTGTTTTTTTGATTTTAGTTTTTGGATTCTAAATTTTCAGGTTGAAGCAAAGAAGGCCTTTCCTCGTGATGATCAAAACATATTAAACAGAAACATTTCTAGCATTCATGGTTCTTCTGGCCCTGGACGCACTAAAAAGATTTTTGTTGGAGGTTTGGCTTCTACAGTCACTGAAAGTAACTTTAAGAAGTACTTTGATCAGTTTGGTACAATTACTGATGTCATAGTAATGTATGATCACAATACTCAAAGGCCAAGAGGTTTTGGCTTCATCACTTATGATTCCGAGGAAGCAGTGGACAGAGTTTTACATATAACATTTCATGAACTTAATGGTAAAATGGTTGAGGTGAAGAGGGCAGTACCAAAAGAACTATCCCCAGGGCCCAGCCGCAGCCCTATGATAGGTTATAATAACTTTGCTTTGAATAGGGCCAACAACCTCCTTAATAGTTTTGCTCAGAGGTACAATTTGAGCCCAGTTGGAGGTTTTGGAGTTAGGATGGACAGTAAGTTTAATCCTCTTGCTACTGGTAGGGGTGGATTTTCTCCATTTAGTGCTTCTGGTTATGGAATGGGTATGAATTTGGAAGGAGGGTTAAGCCCAAGCTATGGTGGAACTACCATTGGCAATACGCTTGCATATGGGCGAATGTTGAGTCCCTATCAAAGTGGGAATTCAAACAGGTATAATAGCACTCCTATTGGCTGTGGTGGGGAAAGTGGCAGAAGTGATTCTGTTTTGAGCTCAACAACTTGGAATGTCTGGGGAAATGGGGGCCTTAATAATGCCACCAATCCTGCCAGCCCTGGTACATATTTAGGATCACGAAGTGGGAGTTTTGGAGTTTCATATGGAAATATCGGAGCTAAATGGGGTCCTGTTTCAGCTCCAGCTGGAGGGAATGCTTCTGGCTATAGTAGTGGAAGTATGGGTTATGGGAGTGGTGATGGCAACTATGGATTAGGAGCAGGAGGTTTTGCAAGAAATGGTAGCACCGGTGTAGGCGCAACATCATCATTGGCTGGGTCAACTGTTGGTTATGACGAGTCTTATAGGGACTTGTATCGCCCTGGTTCAATTTATGGTGATTCAACTTGGCGATCTGCCACTCCTGAGCTAGACAGTTCTGTCTCATTTAGTTATGGGCTTGATAATTTATCCACAGATGTTACAGCCAAAAGCTCTGAGGGTTATATGGGAAGTTACAATGGTACGGATAGACAATCAAATAGAGGTAGGAATTCAGTTTCTTGAACTAGTTTATACAAGTTAACAATTGAAATGATTTCCGTTAGTCATTTATTAAAATAGTTTATTAGATTTCATTTAAGTTTGTAGTTGAGCTTTCTTTCAACTCGTGAAGAAATAGTTTTACTCTAGAACTTAAATGGATTCATGATTGAATTTGAGTCACTAGTAATATGCTAGAGTCTACAAACCAGTTTACGATATACTTATTGATTTGCGTTTCTTTTCATATCTAATCGTCTATTTATCAGGCAGGCTGAGCCTTTTTTGTACTAAATACACAGAAGTTGAAAATAAAGTTCCAAGAATGCACTTCCATTGAGCTTAGGCAGCTTTCCAATAATTGAATCAGATTTCTGATATTGTGTTCAGTGTGCTACTAATCTAGATAGTGCATTTTACTTCTTACAGTTTTAAGAATTCAATTTAGTTATTTATTGTGATTAAATCTAGCAGTCATGTCTGCATATGTTTTGGAGCAATTTGCACTAATAAATTTTCTATTGGACCTTAAGGTTGCTTTAGGGAGAAGCAATTTATTTTGAATTTTTAACTGAAATGTGTCAATAATCTTTGGTGCATAAACACAATTGCTAACTTCTTTCATCTTGAAAATATGTGTAAATTTTGCTTCAAATATTTGCACGTGCCTTAGTTATTGAAGCTAACTCATTCCACTGAAAGTGGATATCCTCTCTACCTTCAAATGCATGCTTATCATTCTTTTCACATGGTCAATGAATGATATACTCATGCTGCACATTTTTGTTGGGCAAGATAGATCTCGAAGTTGGGTTACTATACAAACATGAAGCCAAATGATCTGAAGTATGCATGTGATTTGGAATGAAGTTATGTATTTTCTGAGATTATGATCACAAAAGAGTTGACACTTGGTTTTTAGCATGCATCTTGACATATGGTGAGAGTTAAGTGCTATCTTGTAGTTGCTTTAATTGTTTTTATTTGATCAATGTTTTTTTTTTTTTTTTTTCAGGAATTGCTAGCTAGAAGATCTGTTATTGGAATATTGAAAGTTAATTGTAGGTAAAGAGAATTGGGTGAAGCAGATGAAGGATTGCAAATTTCATAAGGCTCCCTCCTGTTACATTTCAGCTTACGAAGAAATTGATTTTATAGTTGTAACAATGATTGTTGATTTGAGGTATACGGATTCAGAGAGAAAGCGGATGCAAGGACTTTTGTGTGGGGTTTGAGATTTGATTTTTTTTCATATAGCGGAAACAACTTAGATTTTCTTTGTATTCAAGTGAGGTGTAAAATCAGTTTGCGGAATATATATTCAGGATTACTGATTCAAGTTAACATATTATGCATACCCGGCACTGGTAGTGGATGAAACAGTAGAGTATAGAGTTTCAGATTTTTTTTCCTTAAAACTGCTGTAGTACCTGGCAAAGTTTCTGGTTCTTGTACGTATATGTTTCCTCTTTTATCTGGGATATTTTTTTTTCCCACATTGTATGTGAGGTTCTGTTTGATTTACTAGTGTGAAACACGAGGGATTCCTATTCAAGATCCCCGTCAAATAAGATACTAAATGTTTTGATTCTTTTTTTATGACAGATAATCACACAAAGTCCACTGAAATTGTTTAAGAAAATGAATGCTTGAATTTGATCTTGTTTGCCTTTGGTGATGTTAAGATGCCTTCATTTCTTTTCTATCCTTTTAATCTGTCTCGAGGATAAGGTAGTTTTATTAAATTTTGGGATTTTCTGCAGCAATGAGCAAAATGACAATGTTGCATTTATAGCCTGCCTTGTATTTTTCAATATGTTCTTTGTGCTTATGGATCTTCAGTTGCTGATCTTTTAAGTCAATTTTCTAGTATTCTGTGTGGTTGTACTGAAGACTCTTATCCACACTTTCCTTAGAATGAGATGGGTCATATTAGTATATCTCTTGCTGTTTTTTCAATCACTTCCATTTGAATTTGTTTTTCTGGCTAATTACCTCAAAATATTGGTTCTACCATTAGATGTGGCCCTCTTCCCTCGTCTATCCCTTGTACATGATAAATTTCTTACAGTTCTAACCCATGGTATCTACTACATTTTAGCAGCCTCCAATCTTCAAAAGAAAAGATCAAGTCCTTCGATTTGTATCCGGCATTCATCTTTCATGTTAAACAAGATGCATGAAGTTGTGGAATGGGCCTTTGTTCATTTTGTTTGGGAGATGTTATGGGCCTACTTTTTGAAAATAAAAATCTAAGAGAACTTTTCCTGAAATATACGTTTCATTATCGTCTTCTCATGTCCGGCCAATTCTTCTGGCCCCTCAACAGTCAAATTTCACTTTAATAAGAAGTAAGAACGTTTTTTTTTTTAAAGAAATAAATTCAACAAAAAGGCATTCTATGTAATTCAAGAGTTTTAATAATAAAAATCTAGGATTCTCTTTTTCTATGTTGATTTGACCTCTCACTAGGCCAATTGTCCAATGAAGATCACTGGGGCCACTGCACATTTCTCGAGGCGTAACTTTGTGTGAGTTGATGACAGGTAAACAGAATCTCCATAAGACAAGTGCATCACATCACATTATATAATTAATTATAAACATTTGTAAAAATTAATTCAAAAACAATTACATGTATGGAAAGACAGAGAGAGGCAGAGGCACGGCAAAAACATGGATTTTACTTGGGCGAAAATTTACGGTGGGAATGGGATCCCTTAAATATAGGTTAATTCGTCCAACACCCAAATTTGCCTTTATAGAATTCCTTGTTCTTTTTCAATGACAAAAGAAGAAACAAAAAGCTGAAAAAAGTGGCTTCTGTACAATCTTGTGACTGCACAAAAGGTGAAAATGGCAGACAGACTTCTCCCATTTTCACAACTATCACCACCATCAACAACTATGGAAACATGAATTCAATTCAACCGAGGTGATTATCAAATTTCTCTCTGACCAACATTATAAAATTTCATCAAAAATTTCTTGGATGGACCCCATTACCCATTTACCCATCACATCCAACAGATTTTATCTTTTCATATTCTATATACTTTTTAATGGTACTAGATAATTAAAAAAAAAAATGAAATGGATGTCGCTCATTATTTGTACACTCACCAACTGAAATGTTATCCAGATGAAAAGATTTTTCTTTTTTTAAATACATAATAAAATTATTTTATAATAATTTTATTAAGACAGCCTTACTTAAAATTTGTCTAAATGATATCCTATTTTTAAAATCGGTTTATCATGTAAGCCACTTTGGAGCCAACAGGTGTTAAGATATCTTATCTATACCTTTGAAATAAAATGGATCAAAAGGAATTTATTAAGCAAGAAGTTGAGAATATGACTTCAGAAAACATCAATGCAGAAGAAAACATAAATGCATACTTTCTATCATGGACATCATTTTCAACATCAGACACAAAGGCTGAAATTAGGCAAGTCGATTTTCCAATATATTTGTTGCAACATTTTTTCTTGGAGAGATATGTTTATCTTAAAGAGCTGATAAAATCAATCCACCCAACTTCCAAACCGTCCTTCAATCGTATTGATCATGAAACAATCTCATGCTCTTTTTCTAATCATTTGGTAAAGCAAAAAAGTATTTTCAGTTTGTGTTTTGTGATATCTTAGTGTAGCAATGGCGCCAAAACAGAACCTAAGAGATCTTCAATGGGTTCTGCAAGCAATCGAATCCGAAAGCCGAAACCTGCAGAACATATCATTCTACCTTTCTCAACCAAATTCAAGTTGTCACCAATAGACAGAAAACTCCATGAAAATTAACATTTCGAAATACGGAGTTTTGTTCTTCTCTCATTTGCTAACAGTGATGATAAAGGCCAAGAAGATCCACGCTTCTTTGAAAAACTTGGAGTTTCACAATGTTGAATGGGAAACAGAGCAACTTCGCATTGTCGGATTGTTGCTGGAGTGCACCTCAAACGTCAAGAAAATTGTATTCAGAAGAAACAAATTCGATGCAGAATGACTATCAGAGATTTCAGAAGTTCTGAAGAGAAATAGAGTGATCAAAGAGATCTTGTTTTCTGAATCAGGCATTGGAAATGTGGGACTACACTTCTTGCTACTGAACTCAAGGTAAATGATTGCTTGGAAGAGTTGCAGATACGGGAAGACTCAATTGGTTCAGAAGGAGTAGAGGAGCTCTCAAAGATGATTGAACTTAACTCCACACTGGAGTCTTTGCCAATCTTTGATTCAAACTCCCTCACAGCCATTTTTTCTGCTGTTTTATCTAGAAATCGAGCAATGGAATTTCATGTTTGGAGTGTAGAAAATGGAGAGAAAAAACTTCCAAGGTGGTGGAGTTTGTTCCTGAGAATAGGCTTGATGTTTCAGGCTCTTGCAGAGTTGCCTGCTCTCTGGGATGCAATACAACTGTAAAGTCACTTGATATGCCTGGAGTCCAGCTTAAGTGTCGGTGGCTAAGGAATTCCGATCTTTGGCGCAGAATCAGAACCTTAAGGAAGTTACCTTATCAAAAACCTGCCTTAAAGACAAGTGAGTACTCTATGTAGCAGCTGGACTATTCAAGAACAGAAGTTTGGAAAGTTCACATTTTCATGCAAATTGGTTTAGTGGCATAGGTGTTGAACACTTACTATGCCCTTTGAGTAGGTTCTTCTCCTTACAAAGCCAAGCAAACATTACACAGCAGTCTGTAATCTTGGAAGCAGGAGAACGAAAATTGGGAGGGATGGACTTGCAGCAATCTTACAAATACTGACGACAAATTGAAGTGTGATACGGTTGGGAATTTATGACGATAAGAGTTCAAGACCAGATGGTTGTTTTATGATCTTCAGTAGCTCACAGAAGAATGCCACTTTGAGACAACTGATTTTACACAGCTGCCAAGTGCTTCGAGGAGAATTGTTACAAGAAGTTATGATGGAGACATTGCAGGTAAATCCTTGGATTGAAGATATTGATCTTGATAGAACTCCAATGAAGAACTCGGGGAAAGTTGATGGAGTTTATTAAAATTAGGCCAAAAGGAGAGGAGTGTACCAGAAATGGATTTGCTGAAAGACATGCCACTTACTGAACCAAAGAGCTGTCGGGTTTTCTTTCGTGGTCAAGAATACGCAGGTAAGATCTTCAGTAATCTGAAAATGGTTTATGAAACTGTGTCAGCCTTCTTTTGGTAGAACTTGATTTACTGAAAACTGTTAATTTTTTAAGATGAAAAGTTGAGAATAATCAATTACTTGTAACAAGAGAAAGAAGAAGACAATTTGAAAATTGTTAAGATTTGGCCTTCAAGATCTTGATCAAATATGATGAACAACTCAACACAAACGCAAAACCCGAAACCAAGAATGAAGAAGAAAGAAAATTGCAGAAAAAGAAAAATACAGAAAAACTACACAAGGAAACTATTTACGTGGTTCGGTTCTCAGTGAACCTATATCCACGGACGAGCCACATGAGCTCAGGCTGTTTATTGATCATCATAGAAGAACTTTACAGAAGAATTTCAGTGAAATCAAAACATTAGAATGCCTCTATTATGCCTTGAACCCTGCATATTAATCAGCCTCCACTGTCAAGATCGTGAACCAAGAAACCAAGAATTGATAAATTTTGTTTCTTGTGAAATGACCTCTTTGTCATTAATGAATGCACTACAAGGACTTAGCATACAAGGGTACAAACGAAAAATCACGTCTCAACAAATTTAACGAACTTTCAATTTCCAGAATGCATTTCCAGAAGCCAAACCCACCCATCAGCTTCTCGTGCAAACTTCTCCCTCATCCAATCAACTTGCTGAATTATTCCTCTA
>JAVXUL010000008.1:7273025-7283754 GCA_035590515.1 Trichilia minutiflora | reverse complement strand
AATTTAAATTTTTATTTTAAATTAATCCAAACAATAAATGTGCATCCTTACGAGGGGAATGGAAATCGAAACGGGATCCCTTGAATATAGCTTAATTTGTCCAACAGTCAAATTTACCTTTATAGGATTCCTTGCTGTTTTTCAATGACAAGAAACAAAAAAAAAAGTAGCTTTAGTACAATCTTGTAACAGCACAAAAGGTCAAAAGCGTTTCGCCACTAGCTTTAGTAATTAGTACAATCTTGTAAGAGAACAAAAGGTCAAAAGGGTTTCGCCACTGCCGCCCTCATCTACTGCTATGGAAACATGGCCCCAGTTCAACTGAGGTGAACATTATCAAATTTCATAAAAAAATTCTTGGATGGGCCCCACTATCCATTTGCCAATCACGTCTAAAAGATTTTGACACGTCATATTCTATCTACTAATTTTAATGGACAAAGAGGGTGAAATGGCTGAAATTTTATCGAGATGCAAAGATATTTTTTAAATACGTAATATAATTTTATCAAGACCGTATTAGCTAAAATCTTGCCTAAATGATATCCTATTTTTAACAGTGAGCCCCTTTGGAGGCAGCATGTGTAAAGTATCTACACCTTGGAAATAAAATGGCTCAAAAGGAATTCCTTAAGCAAGAAGTTGAGAATATGACCTCAGAAAGCATCAATGCAGAAGATCAGAGCATACTTTCTATCATGCACATCATTTTCAACATCAGACATAAACGCTGAAATTAGGCAAGTCGATTTTCCTGTTTTAACCTAAAGAATTGATAAAATCAATCTACCCAACTTCCAAACTGCCCTTCAATCGTATTGATCTTGACACAATCGCATGTTATTTGTCTAATCATTTGGTAAAGCAAACCAGTTTTTTCAGTTTGTGTTTTGTAATATCTTACTGTAACAATGGCACCAAAACAAAACCTAAGAGATCTTCAATCGGTTCTGCAAGCAATCGAATCCGAAAGCTTGAACCTACACAGCATAACATTCTACCTTTCTCAACCGAATTCGAGTTGTCACCAAGAGACAGAAAACTCCATCAACATAAACATTTCAGAAGACGGAGTTTTGTACTTTTCTCATTTGCTAACAGTGATGATAACAGCAGAAAAGATCCACACTTCTTTGAAGAACTTGGAGTTTCACAATGTTGAATGGGAAATAGAGCAACTGCGCATTGTCGGATTGTTGCTTGAGTGCAGCTCCAACGTCAAGCAAGTTGTGTTTAAAAGAAACAAATTTGATGCAGAATGTCTGTCAGAGATTTCAGAAGTTCTGAAGAGAAATAAAGCGATCAAAGAGATCATGTTTTCTGAATCAGGCATTAGAAAGGTGGGAGCTGCACTTCTTGCTACTGCACTCAAGGTAAATGATTGCTTGGAAGAGTTGCAGATATGGGAAGACTCAATTGGTTCAAAAGGAGCAGAGGAGCTGTCAAAGATGATTGAAGTAAACACCACACTGAAGTCTTTGACAATCTTTGATTCAAACTCTCTCACAGCAACCCCCCTTATTTCTGCTGTTTTAGCGAGAAATCGAGCAATTGAAGTTCATGTTTGGAGTGTAGAAAATGGAGAGAAAATTTCCAAGTCGGTGGAGTTTGTTCCTGAGAATAGCACACTAAGAATTTACAGGCTTGATGTTTCAGGCTCTTGCAGAGTTGCGTGCTCTCTGGGATGTAATACAACTGTAAAGTCACTTGATATGACCGGAGTCCGGCTTAAGTCCCGGTGGGCTAAGGAATTCCGCTGGGTTTTGGAGCAGAATCAGAACCTAAAGGAAGTTACCTTATCGAACACATGCCTTAGAAACAAGGGAGTAGTGTATGTAGCCGCTGGACTATTCAAGAACAGAAGTTTGGAAAGTTTACATCTTCATGGAAACTGGTTTAGTGGCATAGGTGTTGAACACTTACTATGCCCTTTGAGTAGGTTCTCCTCCTTGCAAAGCCAAGCAAATATTACACTGCGGTCTGTAACCTTTGGAGGCAGGAAAACGAAAATTGGGAGGGATGGACTTGCAGCAATCTTACAAATGCTGGCAACAAATGAAAGTGTGATACGGTTGGGAATTTATGACGATGAGAGTTTAAGACCAGATGATTTTGTTAGAATCTTCAGGAGCTTACAGAAGAATGCCACTTTGAGACAACTGACTTTACAAGGTTGCAAAGGGGTTCGAGGAGAATTGGTACAACAAGCTATAATGGAGACATTGCGGGTAAATCCGTGGATTGAGGATGTTGATCTTGATAGAACTCCATTGAAGAACTCGGGGAAAGTTGATGGAATTTATCAAAGATTAAGTCAAAAGGAGAGGAGTGAACCAGAAATGGATTTGCTGAAAGACATGCCACTCACTGAACCGAAGAGCTGCCGGGTTTTCTTTTGTGGTCAAGAATACGCAGGTAAAATCTTCAGGAATCAAAAAATGGTTTATGAAACTGCATTAACCTTCTTTCGGTAGAACTTTAGAGTTACTGAAAACAATTAAATTCTATGAACTTCCATTTGCAGGTAAGACTACATTATGTAATTCCATTTCACAGAACTTCTCTTCTTCAAAGCTTCCCTACTTCAACCAAGTTAGAACCCTAGTAAACCCAGTTGAACAAGCTGTTAAAACAGTTGGAATGAAGATAAAGACATTCAAAGATGAAGATACAAAGATTTCAATATGGAATCTAGCAGGCCAGCATGAATTCTACTCTCTCCATGATCTTATGTTTCCAGGGCATGGTAGTGCAGCATTCTTCCTCATCATATCCAGTTTGTTCAAGAAACCCAACAACAGAGAACCGAAAACCCCGGAAGAGATAGAAGAAGATCTTCAGTATTGGCTCAGATTCATAGTTTCCAACTCAAGAAAAGCAGTTCAACAATGCATGCTACCGAATGTAACCGTAGTCCTTACACACTATGACAAAATCAATCAACCATCACAAGATATGCAGTTGATTGTGAATTCAATACAGAAATTAAGAGACAAGTTCCAAGGGTTTGTTGACTTCTATACAACTGTTTTCACAATTGATGCCAGATCAACTGCATCTGTCACTAAACTCACCCATCACATTCGAAAGACAAGCAAGACTATTCTCCAAAGAGTTCCTCGAGTTTATCAGCTCTGCAATGACCTGATACAATTTTTATCAGACTGGAGTTCAGAGAACTACAACAAGCCAGCAATGAAGTGGAAAGAGTTTGATGAACTATGTCAAGTAAAGGTTCCAGCCTTAAGAATCCGATCAAGGCATGATAATAAGGAGAAGGTGGAAATGAGGAGGCGGTCTGTTGCTACTTGCCTTCATCATATAGGTGAGGTGATTTACTTTGATGAATTGGGTTTCTTAATTCTAGATTGTGAGTGGTTCTGCAGTGAAGTGCTTAGCAAATTAGTCAAATTAGAAGTTAGAAAGCAAAGCTCTGTAGAGAATAATGGATTCATTAGCAGAAAAGAACTGGAAAAGATTCTAAGAGGAAGTCTGCAAAGCCAAATTCCTGGAATGGGTTCAAAAGTATTTGAGAACTTAGAAGCCAGTGACCTTGTAAGAATGATGCTGAAACTAGAACTATGTTACGAGCAAGATCCATCAGAACCTAATTCTTTGTTACTGATTCCCTCAACTCTTGAAGAAGGCAGAGGAAAGCCACAGACATGGCAAATAAATTCACCTGATTGTGTGTACGCAGGACGGCATCTTGAGTGTGATGATTCAAGTCACATGTTTCTCACACCAGGCTTCTTTCCTCGTTTGCAGGCAAGAACCATATTTTCTTCTCTCTTTTATATCTATCTTTTTTTTTTTTTGTTCTTTTTTCTTGGGTTCTTCTGCTGTTCCTTTAAAAATTTTCTTACTTACCAGTCTTAACATGTTAAATTCAGCTGCTGACTACGAGTAACCAGATTTGTATATTATTCTTAACTTGAAAATTCTTAAGTGCGTATCCTATTTTCTAATTCTTACCAGATTTCCGTTGTTTGCAAATCCAGGTGCATCTCCACAACAGGATCATGGCTTTGAAGAACCAACACGGAGCAACTTACAACCTTGAGAAATACCTGATTTCTATAAATATCAACGGCATCTTTATTAGAGTAGAACTTGGAGGACAATTGGGTTACTACATTGATGTTCTTGCTTGCTCTACCAAGAACCTTACAGAAACGCTTAGACTTATTCATCACCTCATAATTCCGGCAATCCAAAGTCTCTGCAATGGCGTTACCTTGATTGAAAATATCATGCGGCCAGAATGCATAAGAAATCTGACTCCCCCAAGATACAGGAAATCCCAGTTTGTGTCTCTTCAACTTTTGAAACAAGCATTGCTCTCAGTTCCTGCAGATAGCATGTATGATTACCAGCACACCTGGGATCCAGTCTCGGATTCTGGCAAGCCTATTCTAAGAGCTGGGTTCGACTTAGCACGAGACCTACTATCAGATGATGACTTCCGAGAAGTACTACACCGAAGATATCATGATTTACACAACCTTGCTGTTGAACTGCAAGTCTCCAATGATAACAATCCAGATGAACCTGATCCCAGTTATGAACCTGATGGCAAAGTTGAACCAACCTTCGGAGGAATTGCCAAGGGACTGGAAACAGTGTTGCAGAGACTAAAGATCATTGAACAAGAAATAAAAGATCTGAAGCAAGAGATTCAGGGACTGAGGTATTATGAACAGAGACTTCTCACTGAGCTTCACCACAAAGTGAGCTACATTGTGAACTTCAATGTCCAGCTTGAAGAAAGGAAAGTGCCCAACATGATTTATTTTGTCAGAACAGAAAACTACTCAAGGAGACTAATAACCAACATAATTTCCGGCATGACTGCACTCAGGCTGCACATGCTTTGTGAATTCAGGCAAGAAATGCATGTGGTTGAAGACCAGATAGGTTGTGAAATGATGCAGGTTGACAACAGAGCAGTAAAGAGTTTGGCCCCATACATGACAAAGTTCATGAAATTGTTGACATTTGCTCTCAAGATTGGAGCTCATCTAGCAACTGGTATGGGGCAGCTGATACCAGATTTGACCAAGGAAGTTGCCCATCTAGCCGACTCTTCCCTTATGTTTGGAGCAGCTGGGGCAGTTGCTGCTGGGGCTGTGGGAGCTGCGGCCATGGGACGCATGGAAGGAACCAGAAACAGAAGCAGAGCTGGAGATATCCAGCAAGAGCTAAGAACAGTGCAGCAATGGGTGGTGGATTTCTTAAGGGAGAGGAGGTGCTCAACAGGAAAGGATATCGCAGAGAAGTTTGGGCTATGGAGGGTCAGATATAGAGATGATGGCCATATTGCATGGATCTGTAAGAGGCATATGATTGTGAGAGCACATGAAATAATTGAAGTACCTGTCTGAAAATGATTCCTTAGTAAATGGAAGAATAAATAGCGTTTGTGATTTGTTTTACCCTCTATACATTTAAACATTGGCGCTGAAAGAAATACTTTTTACCTTGTCATCGCAATTATAGGTTAGCCATAACTTCTACTGATGAACAACAAAAAAGTTTTTGAACTACAATTTCTAATCTAACCATCCTATAATCTGAAAAAGATTATTTCAATTTTATAACAAATGAAATGAACAAATACAAAAATATAAATATCAGATAGATGCAGGCATCAACTGTAGTTGCTTGTGGTTTATGGATGAATATGTGGAAATAGAAGGACGGTGAACCTAATGATGCAAAGTTCCCAAAAGCTAAATCTTAAAAAGTCGTTATCCTGCGCTTTTGTCTCAACTCAGTAAATCACCGTGGGATATGTGGGGCCTATATATATCATATGATTACAAACTTTATTAGCCTGTTTTTACATGGAATTTGATTTGCAATTATTGAAATAAACCAGAAGCTGCAACAAGGAAGAACTATGAAAGTGAAGAAGTTCAAATATACTAACACCGGCTGCAACAGAAACACGGGCTAATAACAGGTACAAAGTCATGAATCCGGTCATCTAAAACATCTCAACATAAAAAGGAAAACATCACACTAATGATACATTATTACACTTCACTATTAGTATTAGTCTCCATTCTAAAAATCTAAAGTCACCTGTCTTCCGTTGGATCACTGGAACATGAGCTCAGAAAAAAGCCCTACTACCATAAAACACACGGGAACTGGAGTTCTGAGATGCCTGTAATTTCTGATCAGAACTTGAATTCTCTGAACTGGTTGGTCCATTATCAATGTCCAAAGGAAGCTTCATCTTGGCCAGCGACTCAGTAAATTGCTGCATGCTTTTCATATACATGTCTACTATGTCTTGCTGCACCACCTTCTGCTCAGGCTCAACGTTAACACTGACAACAGGCTTAGCAATTGCATCACTTGGCACTCCACCAGAGGAATCACTCTCACCATCTCCAACATCTACCTTTTTCTCTTTTGAGGCAGATACTCGATCCTGATTCTGCAGCTTAGAAACTGCCGGAGCATCAGAGGACTCAGAGCTTGCAGCGACTGAAGGGGAAGAGACTCCATTAGTTGACACGCTGCTTGGAGGAGAATCAAGCTGTTGAGGCTGCACAGACTCGACTGTGGCAGTTGAGAAACTTTCCACAACTTGAACACCAATTTCTGAACTAACTTGATTTTGAGCATCAGAAGTGTCCAAACTATCAGAGGTTTCAGAGTCCATATTTGTACATGGAATCCCAAAATACTCAGAAACCATCATCTGGTTCTCATTCACAATCTTTGGATCAGGGAACTCGATCTTTTCAAGTGACTCTGAAATTTTGGATTCTTTCCTGGTCTCATCTGCAGCCAAGGCTTTAGGAATTCCTGGAATAGCCATTACTTCAGGCGAAGCTCCAGTATATGCAAGAGACAACTGAACAAATCCTGCAGGAGAATGGAAGAGATCAGTCGAAGAAAGAGAAAACTCTTTCTCCAACTTGCTGTTCTTGACAAGTACGTCAGACAAAGGAACCAAAGTGAACCCCAGCAACTGGTCTTCAAGATAATTCTTCACCCTACTCATCATAAATATTTCGCATTTGAGGGAGGAATCAACAGTCTTAACACTAAGCTTAAGATTTTCATTGAAAACAGGGTTCCTCCCACCACCATTGACGATTTTGGTGGAGACTGTATTTTCAGGATCACTGGTGAGACAAAGCTTAGCATAAACATCTTGCTTGTGGTAAATGCAGATGTTATGAATGTCCCTAGCTTGATGTATGTAAACTTCAAGAACACCAATGAAGTTATCTAAGTTAGACACATCAGCTACTTTTCTGTTGCCTTCAGTTTCCAATGTTAAGCTACCAGACCGAGCAAAGAAATCAGATTTCTGCAACTCAGGGTTAACAATAACAGAGGACTTGAATGGTGAGACAACAGATTGTGGGGAATCCATGTGAACGCCAAGAAGTTGAACCTGGAAAAGCGCAAAAAGATCAAATTGACGAATAACATCTGAAATTTCTAAACTAGAAAGCAGGAACTTTATCCCACTTAACTAATCCCAAAATCTCAAAGTTAAGAATTTCAGGCAAAATGAAGAAAATTGTTATATTGGCACAGAAATTTATAGTGCAAAGAACATACTCTTAGAAATTCAGAAACTTCTACTTTTTGGTAAAACATCGAGCTGAGACCCAAAATTCAAGACAAATATTCTAAAATGTTTGTTATGCTTACGTCGAAAAACAAGCAACGTATCAAACCCCAAAACTGAATCGATAGCCATAGTTGAAACAAAAGCCTAAAAACGGCAAAATGGAAACTTTTAACTATCAACTTCAACACTACGCTTCCGTACCTTTAAGATTACCAAAATCCAGGGTAAGGCAAAGCCCCAAATCTCACACCTAAGTAAGCCTGAACAGGAATTTACACAGAATTCCCAAACCCAGAGAAAAAAAACCTCCAAAACGAAGCCTTTCACATGAACTACTTCAAAACCAGATTCCCAGTTAAAACAGACAGAAATGACTCAAACAACCGCAACTTCTCAAAACCCAGAAGGCAAAAGCCCTAAAAACCGAGACTTTTTTTTTTGTTGTTCTGGTGACCTACTCCAAAACCCAGAATACCACATACTTAAAAGCAAACAAAGACCTGTAAACAGTTACGCCCAGAAATGACCAGATATCAATAAAGCAACGGACTTTTTGGACATGGAAACCGGAATCCAAGGAAGACCTAAACAGTCAAAGCCAAAAAAAACACAGTAAACCAGATCATGTCACACAATTCTAAAATATACCACTAAATTCAAAGCAAAAATAAACAAATGATCAATCCATAAAACATCAAATATTACTCCTTTCTCTGTTTTATCACCTGCCTGCCTTTAGCCTCAAAAGTCAAAAGAACTGAAAACTCTGTGCCCCAATCCAAGATCCAGCCAGCCACTACCCAGTTCACTAAAAGAGAATGCTTATCGAGCTGTGAACTGATGAAGAGTATGTTAGAATAAAATCGTACAAATACTGAGAATTCAGTGTGTTACCGGAGAGACAGATAAAGTATAGGGTCTAGTTCGCATAATTACCAAGAGAGAATGACAAGTACCCGGTTTTCTGAAGTCACATCATTTTCTTTAATATTATTTAATCCTATCAAAAGGTTTACGATAAATTATAAAAAGTGATAAAATTTTTTTAATAAAAATATATATTTTTATTAACATAAATTTTTAATTTTTATTATACAAAATTTTTAAAAAATAAATTAAATTTATAATTTTAATATATAACATTTTATACTAAAAATTTTATATTAATTTTTAAAAATTAAATTAAAAAAATTTTTATTTTAGATTCATAAAAATTTATAAATTTATTTTTATTTATAATTTAAATTTATAAAAATTTATTTATTTTATTTTTAAAATTAAATAAAAATAATTTAAATATTTTATTTAAATTATTAAACAACTATAATACTTTATACTATAAAAAATTTAATTTATAATTTTATATTCTTAAATATTTTTTTAAAAATTATAAAATATAAATTTAAAATTATAAAATTAATTTTTTATTTTATAATACTTTAAATTAAAATAATTTTATAATTTAATTATTAAAAATTAAATTTAAAATATTTTATAAATATAAAATAAAAATATTTTATACTAATATTTGTATAGAGTAAAAATATTTTAAAATATTAAATTCATGACCGATACTGATCTCCTCCACCTGTTCACAATCGACACAAAGTCCAATGTCAACTTTTGGGGAGACCGCAAGCCAATTTCCCCCTATTTATGCCCTTATCCAACTTCTTTTGTTGCATTATTATGATATTATCCTTCTATCCACAAAATCATATATCCCTTTTAAAATAATAATAATTTGTTAATCAATTATTGATCTCAATTAGTCTAAAATTCTCTACAAATTCAAGGTTTCAATGAATAAATAACTTTTAAAAAAAATTTATCTTTATTTTAAAATATAATTTTAAAAAAAAAATAAAGTCAACTTTTAACCACTTAAAAAGCTACTACAAACATACTTTTAATCATTTTTCAACTAATTTTTTTCAATTATATATTAAATCTAAATATCGTATTGACTACTCGTTAATTATACCATGCAAATTGTTGTGGAGTTTATCTTATAAACCCTAGGATTTTTTTTAAGTTCTTTAAACATGTAATTATGAAAATTTTTAACTTTTGAAAATTCAATCAATTTAAATGATTAATTCCTCACCTAAATCTACTTTCATTGAACTTTGAAGTCCTCCCCCAAACTTTTAAGAGTATCCACACTCTAATATATTGAAGATAGAAGCGATAGAATGATTGAAAACTTAGAAATCTTTGTAAAATAATTTTACAAACACTTGACAATCATAAATCTATATTTCTCTATTTATGTATGTGTATGTTTGCTGTTGGAATAATTTATGAAGAAATCAACTCCTTAGTCTCTTTCTAATCTTCCTTTCATGCTTATTTGGTTGGAAAACAAATTTTTTAATTTCTCCTATCCATGACCGACCGAGAGGTATATTTTTCTTTCTTTTGCTTTTTGCTTTTGTTTTGTTTTGTTTTGTAAAATGAAACCATTTCACTCTCTCAATATCTCCGTTCCACCGTAGCATACATAAACATATATAGATAACAAATTGAAATTGAAAAGCTAATTGGCTTCCACGTTTCATGCATTTAAGAAGCAAAAGAAGCATTCAAATCAATTTTGTTAATGGAATTTAGGTGGCATCCACCAAAACAATTAAAGTAACCAATGAAACGAAAACAAACACACACACATATAGATATATATGTACACTTATAATTGGTGGAAAATTTGCTTTTATCTAAAATCAAATATTATTATAATTATATATCTATTATTATTATTATTACAGATAATAATAATAATAAATATAATTATATATATAATCATTATCCAATAATAAATATTAATATATATTATTATTATTATAATATATATATATATATACCCCATATTTATACCTTAATTATATTAATTAAGGATATTGAACAATTCATGGTCATTTGATCCAATCCATATTTGAGAGATTAAGCAAGATGAGAATACTTGACGAACAACCATTGTCCCAAGTATTAATTAAGTATCCATTTGAGTTAAACAACCTTTGTTTAATAAATAATAAATAAACAATTTATTTGTGTAAATAAATGGATACTAATTTATAATTAATAAATAAACAATTTATTTATTAATTTGATATATCAAAATAT
>JAVXUL010000008.1:7255836-7272925 GCA_035590515.1 Trichilia minutiflora | reverse complement strand
GATCGTCTTCCCCATTTCAAATTCTTTGCTTCTCTCTCTATCAGAAACAATAGAAAACACTCTCTCTCATGACAGTAAACTGATCTTTCCTATTTTTCAACGAAACTTTGTCATTTCAGTTCTTATGAACTGAGAATCAACACCAGAATGAGAAATCCCCTTTAATCGGAATTCAAATCGTTAGATCGTGAGGAATCATGAAGAATGGGTAACGGTGAACAGTAGCTGAAAAGAGGGATTCAAATCGATCGGGATTCAAAACTCATCTACGGGTCTAAGTAAGCTTGTTTCTCAGTCTATCTCTCTCGATTAAACTTTTATTTCACATAAATCTAAGAAATGATAATCAGGTCACTATTCACAAAACCCTAGAATTTGAGGGTTTTTTAGTTTATCGCTTGTGTTGATAAATTAGAGGACTTGGTTAGCTAATAGTGTTGAAATTGATGAGAAATATATATTTAGAGCGAGATTCATATGAGAACAGCAGTTAGAGAGAGAGAGAGAGGGAGGTACGAGAGTAGCATGAGTATGCATTACATAATACACACACTTTATGACTTGTGTTGTATGTGTCCAAACGCAGCAACTGAGACAGGAGGATCTTCGTCGCGAGCAGGATATCCTGAGGGTGGTTTCCCACCCCAGTTCAGTAAGTGGACACATTCTTTCCCTTCGCCTCATTTATTTTTATTTATGAATGAGTATAATGCTATATGATAACAGGTAAATATGTATGTGTGACTGAAATGAGGAGGCGTTAGATGTATGTTGTGTGGTGGTCGGGATGACCCCTTATTTATGATAGAGATAAGTTTATTGTGAAAACCTAGATTATCGTGATTGTGAGGCCGGAGGCTTATTGTATGTATTAATATCGTGATTGTGAGGCCGGAGGCTTATTGTATGTATTAATATCGTGATTGTGAGGTCGGAGGCCAATGTTATGTATGTATATGAATGTGGCATCATGGAGTATACATTATGGCCGGGGTGCCATACTAGTTGTTTTGGCTTTGTGAGCTCATATATCTTATTGTATTATTTTGGCCGATGAGTTATAGATGATATTTTTGGCCTTATGAGCCACCAGTTATTTGATTTGCCCTGATGGGCTAATGATTTTGAGTTATGATTTTTGTGTGATATGTCATTTACTATTTATGGGTGAGGATTGACCATACAGCTCTTAGGAAGTGACTGGAATCCAATAAACCTAGGGGTGAGGATTGACCATACAGCTCTTAGGGAATTGGTGGAATCCAATAGACCCCAGAGTGTGGATTAGTCATACAGTCCAAGATGGGATGAGTGGGATCCACATATCCAGGTTAAAGTATGCTAGCCTTATACTATTATGAGAGTATCCTCGATCAAGGTTACGAATTGACCATACAGCTCAAATAGAGTGGGTGGGATCCTATAGACCGAGGGATATCATACATAGGCACACATCCCCGATCAGGGTTACGGATCGGCCATACAGCTTGAAATAGAGTGGGTGGGATCCTATAGACCGAGGGGTTATACACATTTGATATGATATTGATTTTCTAGTCATGCATATGATACCATATTTCACTATGATTGGTTTTATGATTACGAGGATTTACTGTAATCAATCCACAAGCCTCTGATTTCTGTTTTGTTTATTTGTCTACTCACTGAGTATTTTTTTAAATACTCACCCCTCACTTCCCATTTCAGGTTAGTGTAGTCGGACGTGGTATAGCATAATTGAAGTGCGATTCAGTAAAATTTTTCAGGTATTCGACTCAGATTTTCTTATTATGGTCCACTGTATGTAAAAATATTTGTAATAAAATGTATTGATGTATTTAGCTTGGCTAATAATATTTTATAAAGTATTTTGAGAAAATACAGATGTAATATATGGTTATTTAAAAATCTTCTGTTTTGTATTATTTTATTTGAAAATGAGTTTGAAAATAGGTTGTCACGTTTTAATCCGTGGATCTCACACATGACGACCGCCACAGATTCTTAATATGCATTCTTTCGCTCCAGAACACTTACTAAGAACCTGTAAAACTGAAATCACAAACAAATATAAAGCATTTCCAAAACAATCAATAAAACACTTCCAAAATCAAACCATCCAAATACACCCAAACTTCAAAATATAATCAAAGGACCACAAACACTTTTATGAACAGTTCTATTCTTTTTCCACAAACCAATCTTCATAATGTAAAAACATCAAACCTCAGATATAATAAAACAATATTAAATTAGTTTACATATTCGTTTTAAGTCAATAAACTCAAATACATGTCCAAGACATAAAAACGGATCCAGCAGACTAGATTTCCCTAAGTAAGTCGATTACAGGAGTATATCTGCACTTCTCATAATCAAGAGATCACTACCACAGTTTGCTAGCAACTACGCGAACCTAAAACTGAAGGGGGAAGGGGGTGAGTATACAAAAGTATACTTCATGAGTGAATAAAACAAAATTTTAAATAAATAAAGGATAATTCATAAATAGAAGCAATTCTAAAATATACAACAAACATTTTGATAAAAGAAATAATCATTTGTTTAGTTTAAAACCCCAAATTGTGTAGTAAAAATCGTTGGATTGGCTGTCTTTTTCGAAAATTATCCTGACCTTGGGCATCCCGAGATCATCAGTGGGTTTTATATACGATTAAAATATGCAATTTTATAAAAATAGATTTTTATTCATTCAAAGGATAAAACATGCTTGGTTTAGTTTTATGAAAACAAGCCCACCACTGACGTTTGCCTCAGATTAATCATAGGGTGACATTCGTGACTAACCCGATGAGACTCATAGGTGGTCGAATCCCATCACATCATCACAATACAACAATCATACACTACCCCCACCTGTGGAGTCTCTACTCGCATAGGCGACCGCTCAATCAGGCTGATCCTAGGCTACATGCCCTGTAGTTGCAATGAACAATCCCAGCTCACATAACCGTCATCGCCAATATATATAAATCTGGTCATCTTCGCCATAATCATAACAAATATAAAACTTGGCCCACTAGCCGTATCATCAATATAGATATCATTGTCAAACATAGACATATCAAAAATTGGCTCACGGCCTATATTCAGTAAGTCATATACATATTTCATATAAAACAAAATACTTTACAAAATCATTTTATAAAAATACGAGTATACCAATATGGTTATAAAAACAAGTTTTACATACAATAACAAAAATAGAATTAGTCCACTCACAGCTTAGAAAAGGGTATACACTCCCTAATTCTCCTCGTTTCTCGGCTCGATACGCTAGTTCCTCGCTCGCGCTCCATCACCTAATCACATTTACCAAAAACTAGATTAACATACATTTTAAAACACGAATACGATGCATATACATGCAATGCATACTATCCCAAGTTTCTTAGAATCGAACGATATGTGAAATCGACCAAATCCTTTGCTATTCAGATAATCGCCTATATAACAATATTATGGACCCACATTGTGACTAAACTAATATAATTCGACTCGTTTTCATGGTTTCGACAAGTGAATCTCACGCACCCGCCAGAACAGTAACTTTAGTTACTGTTTATGTTTACCCAATTTCTCCGAATTCACATTTCTAACTTCTTGTAACTTTTTCGACTCCTCTACAGCTTAAATGTCACTTAATAACTATAATGCAAGCAATAAATCTACAAAAATCTAAATGAATATACAGTAAAATTCATACAAATCAAAGTTATTAAAATACAAAAATAAATACATAGACGAGTTAGAAACGAAGCTACAAACCTCGTGGTGTGGTCGATTTTCTTAAATTTTGCTCAGAAATCGAAAAGCCCCAATTTCTTCGTAGAAAACCCTAGGTACTCTTTTCGATCTTTACGCTTCTACCGTCAAATTGATGCTCCCAATGAGTTAGACTCTAAGAATATAACTTGCAAGTGAAGAGAAATCAGAATTTGGGCGAAAATTTGGGTGAGGGCTGAGACAAACAGAGGAGAGAACGTGAGGAAAGAAGAGAGAAGAAGAGAAAGAAGAAAAGAGAGAAGAAAAGGTGAAAAATTAAACCCCTGACCCCTATTTATAGAAAAAAAAAAGCAAAATTACTAATTTACCCTTAAGTTTTCTTAAAGAGAAGATTTTAGAAGAGGGCAAAGTTGTCATTTCGTGCCAATTCGTTCGAACGAATCAGGGAATTCGTTTGAACGAATATACATTTGATCGAACAAACTTAGCTTCGGTCAAACAAATCTGACACTTTCGAAGTTAGAGAGCTCCTCAAAATTTTGTTCGAATGACACCATCGATTTGATCGAACGAATTGCCTATTCATTTGAATGATTCTGGGTCTAGGAATTTGTTCGAACGATTCAACCCATTCGTTCAAATGAATTGCATTTTCTCCCAAATCCTTCTCTTTAATTGAGAAATATCATTGGGATCCCACTCAAAATAAAACTTACTTTTAATTACGTTGAGATCTTTGCGTTCACAATCTCAAAACTCTATCTTAACAAACTTAAATTCCCAAAATAAATATAAAACCATGTTAACATGTTAACGATGTATGAAATGGGACCAAATATATTCATAGTAAAAAGATAAAATTACAGTTATGGCCTTGGATTATAGACACGGGACTCACACAGGTAATAATATCTTACGGGTCCTAGGAGCCATTCTAAATGATATGATGCATTTCTGAGATTTACAATAATTATCACATGACCGACTAGGGTCGAGGCGTGATAAGATAATAGATTAGTTATGAAGACCAATAAAGATCTGGGTAGAGATAAGAAATTAGCAATAAAAACTAACAAAAATTTCATGAGGTATTTAGCAATAAAGGCCAAAAAACCTAAGAAATTTGAAGAAACCCGGAAAAAGCCTAAAGCTCTAATACCATGATGTGAGAAGATAAAATTCTCATTTTTCAAAAATATTAGAATACGCAGTAACTTATATAGAAACTATACCACTAACCTAATAATTAAAATTCCTAAGTTCCTGGAGATATAAATATAATTAGGATTCCTAAAATTAATAGAGACCTAAATATAACTAAAACTCTTAAATTAGTGGAGATCCAAATATTACGGAATCTTTCTTATTTAAAATAAAAAGCAGAATAAATCATTAAAATAAAATAAATGTTATTTTCTAAAATAACCTCTATAATTCGACAATATTTTTGTTAAATCTTCTCTAAAAGTAATATAATATTTACTTTCTTTTAATGATGGAGTTCTTTGAGACCCTCCCAAATCAGTATGTATAAGTTACAACTTCTGTGAAACCCTTCGGGCCTTTTGAGAGAATGGCAATCTAATTTGTTTTTCATATTTACAAGCCTTACAACTAAGTAGATGCTCTTCAAGTAGAGGTAGCCTTTGTACTAACTGATTTTTTTGGACATATATGAGTGTTGTATAGTGAAAATGACTCAATCTCTTATGCCAAATTTTTGTTTTATTTATAAAAACTTGATATGCTACATGCTCCTTCTCCATTAAATCCAGAAAGAAGCATTTCCCTCTCATTTTTATTGTATACACCTCATGGTCATCTGCATCTCTAATCATACACTTTTTGTCTTCAAAAAATAATTTATAGCTTTTCTCCAGTAGCTATCTAATACTTAGCAAACTTTGATCAATCTTAAGTATATATAAAACATCAGTGATTAGTTTTGTACTTGAAATACTTTCAATTGCTACTATCCCTTTGCCTTTAACTTCAATAAACTCACCATTTCTAACCTTTGAAAATTTTGGTTATATCCAACTCCCTAGATAGCTCTTTATCATAGATTATGTGGTTTGTACAGTCACTATCAATTAGATAATATTCATTAGAGTTTTTGCTTGTATAACATAAGGCAACAAATAGGTGCTCATTCTCTTATTGGTCTACTATATTGACTTCACCTACTTGCTATTGTTTGCTTCTGCAACCTCCTCTACGTAACCTAACTGGTTGCATTTTCTACACTTGATGTTAGACCTCCACTAATATTTAGATTGACGATGGCTTGTCTTCTTACAATGCTGGCATTGAGGGTAAGTTCCTCTTTTGTTGTAGCTATTTTTAACACCAGCATTGCCTTTGTTTGAGTTGTCTTTATTTATCTTCTTCTTTTGCTTTTACTTCTTTCCTAGATTTGTATTTTAGCCTTTAAAGCTCCTTCCATAAATCCTTCTTGCCTAATCAGTCTTCTTTGTTACTGTGCCTGTAAAGCATTCAAAAATTCTGCCAATAGAATACTTGATAGATCTTTAGATTCCTCATAAGAAGAAATTTTAGTCTCAAACCTTTTAGGCAAGGTCACTAGGATTTTTTCAATAACCCTTCGATCAAACAATTCTTCAACAAAAAACCTTACCTTGTTTACTATGCTCGACAGCCTATCAGAGTACTCCTATATGGTTTCTGATTCCTTCATCCTTTATATCTCAAATTCTCTCCTTAAGTTCATCATTTGCTTACTCCTTGATCTGTCATTGCCTAGAAACTCAGTTCTTTGATAGTCTCAGATGTCTCTGGTTGACTCCAAAGTCATGATCTTGGTGGAAAGAGCTTTAGAAACTGCTAAATGTAAGCAGGACTTGGCTTTGAATTTTTTGTCTTCCTCTCCTTGTGAATTTTGATTTCTTGCATAGTGGGATTATTAGGCAATAGAGCGATTTCATAATCAATTTCCACTGCCTCCCAAAGATCAATAACTTGCAAATAAAGAATCATTCTCATTGTCCATGTTTGATAATTCTCACTAATGAAAATTGGTGGTATTAATGGAGAGAAAGCATTTGAGGCCATGTTTAGAAAGTTTAAGTGTTTATATGTTTTGGTGGAAGATCACTCTCATGAGTTCTCACACAAACCCCTTAAGACAGGAGCTCTGATACTAATCTGTTGTTATTTTGCAATAGAAAATTAATAATAGATAGAACACAAAGAAACTACTTAATGACCTTAATATTTTATTGACTAGAAAGTGTTTTATATACATGAGAAATTTAATAGAAATGCATAACAAATTGTTAAGAATTTGCATCACAATTCTCGGTTCGTATCTATTCAAATTTTGAAACAAGCATTGCTCTCGGTTCCTGCAGGTAGCATGTATGATTAACAGCACAATGGGATCCAGTCTCAAGACTTTGGCAAGCCTATTCTAAGAGCTGGGTTTGACTTAGCACGAGACCTTCTATCACATGATTACTTCCGGGAAGTACTACAATGACAATATCATGATTTACACAACCTTGCCATTGAACTGCAAGTCCCTACTGATAACAACCCGGATGAACCAGATCCCAGCAATGAATCTGATGGCAAAGTTGAACCAACCTTTGGAGGAATTGCCAAGGGACTGGAAACTGTGTTGCAGAGACTGAAGATCATCGAACAAGAAATAAAGGATCTGAAGCAAGTGATTGAGGGACTGAGGTGTTATGGACACAGAACTCTCACGAGCTTCACCGCAAAGCGAACTACATTGCGAACTTCAACGTCCAGCTTGAAGAAAGGAAAGTCCAAACAAAAGTTAGCTCAAGGAGATTAATAACTAACATAATTTCTGGCATGACTGCACTCAGGCTGCAACCAAGGACGCTATTCCGCATGAGCGGAATAGAGTGAGTCCTTGTACCACTAAATCCTAAAACCACTAATAATTTCATGCTTTGTGAATTCAGGCGAGAAATTCATGTCGTTGAAGATCAGATAGGTTGTGAAATGATGTAAGTTAACAAAAGGGCAGTGAAGAGTTAGGCTCCATATACGACAAAGTTCATGAAATTGTTGACATTTTATCTCAAGACTGGAGCTCATATAGCAACTGGTATGGCCCAATTGACAACAGATTTGAGCAAGGAAATTGCCCATCTAGCTGACTCTTACCTCATGTTCCGAGCAGCTGAGGCAATGGGAGCTGCAGCCATAGGACGCAGAAACGGAAGCTGAAAGAGAAGCGCAGTTGAATATATCCAACAAGAGTTAATAACAGTGCAGCAATGGGTAGTGGATTTCGCAAGGGAGGGTAGGTTCTCAACAGCAAAGGATATTGCAGATAAGTTTGGGCTATGGAGGGTCAGATACGGAGATGATGGCTATATTGCGTGGATCTGTAAGCGGCATATGATTGTCAGAGCAAGTGAAATAATTAAGTACCCATCCGAAATGGATACCTTCGTAAATGGAACAAATAGGATTTGTGTTCGTTTTACTCTATCAATTTAAGGATTGGCGCTGAAATAAACCCTTTTTATCTTGTCATTGCAAATTATATGTTAGTCGTAAATTCTACCGTTGAACAATAAAAGTTTTTGAACTATAATTTCAAATCCATCTACCATCCTATAATCCGAACAAGATTATTTCAACTTCATAGCAAATCTAATGAACAAATACAAAAATATAAATATTGCAGAGATGCAGGCATCAGCTGCATTTCCTTGTGGTTTATGGCATAAATATGTTGAAATAGAAGGATGGTGAACCTAATAACGCAAAGTTACCAAAAGTTAAATCTTAAAATCTTTAGCCTACACTTTTGTCTCAATTCAGTAAATCACCCTGGGATATGTGCGACCTGTATATATATATATATATCATGTGATTACAAATATTCTTAGCCTATTGTTAGATGGAATTTGATTAGCAATTATTGAAAAGTGAAACTAGAAGCTGCAACAAGAATTATGAAAGTGAAAAAGTTCAAATATACTAACACCGGCTGCAACACAAACAAGGGCTAATAACAGGTACAAAGTCATGATTTCCGGTCATCTAAAACATCTCAACATACAAAGGAAAACACCACACTAATGATACATTATTACACTTCACTATTAGTATTAGTCTCCATTCTAAAACCTAAAGTCACCTTTGTCTTCCTTTGGACCACTGGAACATGAGCTCAGAAAAAAGCCCTACTCCCGTAAAACACACGGGAACCAGAGTTCTGAGATGCCTGTAATTTCTGATCTTCCCTTGAATTCCCTGAACTGGTTGGTCCATTATCAATGTCCAGAGGAAGCTTCATCTTGGCAAGTGACTCAGTGAATTGCTGCATGCTTTTCATATACATGTCTACTATGTCTTGCTGCACCATCTTCTGCTCAGGCTCAATGTTAACACTGACAACAGGCTTAGCAATTGCATCACTTGGCACTCCACCAGAGGAATCACTCAAACCATCTCCGACATCAGCATTTTTCTCTTTTGAGGCAGAAACTCGTTCCTGATTCTGCAGCTTAGAAACTGCCAAAGTATCAGAGGACTCAGAGCTGACAGCAGCTGAAGGCGAAGAGACTACATTAGTTGACACACTGCTTGGAGGAGAATCAAGCTTTTGAAGCTGAACAGACTCAACTGTGGCAGTTGAGAAACTTTCCACAACATGAACACCAGTTTCTGAACTAACTTGATTTTGGGCATCAGAAGTGTCCAAAATATCAGAAGTTTCGGAGTCCATATTTGTACATGGGAGCCTAAAATACTCCGAAACCATCATCTGGTTCTCATTCAAAATCTTCGGATCAGGGAACTCAATCTTATCAAGGGAATCTGAAATTTCCGATTCTTGCCTGGTCTCATCTGCATTCAATGGTTTAGGAATTGCTGGAACAGCCATTACTTCAGGCGAAGCTCCAGCATATTCAAGAGACAACTGAACAAATCCTGCCGGAGAATGAAAGAGATCAGTCGAAGAAAGAGAAAACTCTTTCTCCAACTTGCTGTTCTTGACAAGTACCTCAGACAAAGGACCCAAAGTGAACCCCAGCAACTGGTCTTCAAGATAATTCTTCACCCTACTCAT
This sequence comes from Trichilia minutiflora, assembly GCA_035590515.1. Taxonomy (NCBI): domain Eukaryota; kingdom Viridiplantae; phylum Streptophyta; class Magnoliopsida; order Sapindales; family Meliaceae; genus Trichilia; species Trichilia minutiflora. Next base: position 7,263,099 of record JAVXUL010000008.1, on the reverse strand, counting down.
CATAAATATTTCACATTTGAGGGAGGAATCAACAGTCCTAACATTAAGCTTAAGATTTTCATTGAAAACAGGGTTCCTCCCACCACCATTGATGATTTTGGTGGAGACCGTGTTTTCAGGATCACTAGTGAGACAAAGCTTCGCATAAACATCTTGCTTGTGGTAAATGCAGATGTTCTGAATGTCCCTAGCTTGATGTATGTAGACTTCAAGAACACCAATGAAGTTCTCTAAGTTGGACACAACAGCTTCTTTTCTGTTGGCTTCAATTCCCTTTGTTAAGCTACCAGAACGAGCCAAGAAACCAGATTTCTGCTTCTCAGGTTCACCAATAACAGAGGACTTGAATGGTGAGACAACAGATTGTGGGGAATCCATGGGAACGCCAAGAAGTTGAGCCTGAAAAAGTACAAAAAGATCAAATTGAAGAATAAGATCTGAAATTTCTAAACTAGAAAGCAGGAACTTTATCCCTCTTAACCAATCCCAAAATCTCGAAGAAAAGAAATTCACGCAAAAAGAAGGCTCTCGTTATATTTGGCACGGAAATTTATAGAACAAAGAACAAACTCTTAGAACTTAAGAAACTTCTACCTTTTTGGTAAAACCCTCGGACGTGAGACCCAAAATTCAAGACAAATATTATAAAATGTTTATATGCTTACGACGAAAAACAAGCAATGCATCAAACCCCAACACTGAATCGCAAGCCAAAGTTGAAACAAAAGCCTAAGAAACAGCAAAATGGAAACTTTTAATGATCAACTTCAAATCTCTTGTCTCCGTACCTTTAGAATTAACAAAATCCAGAGCAAGGCACAGCCCCAAATCTAAAACCTAAACAAGCCTGAACAGGAATTTACAGAGAATTCCCAAACCCAGAAACAGAAACACCTCCAAAATGAAGCCTTTCACATGAACTACTTCAAAACCAGACTCCCATATAAAAAAGACAAATGGACCCAAATAACTGCAACAACTTCTAAAAACCCAGGACGCAAAACGCTTAAAAACTGACGCTCCTTTTTTTTGTCTGGTGAACTACTCCAAAACCCAGAATACCACAAACTTAAAAGCAAGTAAAGACCCGTAAACAGTGATGCCTAAGAAATAACCAGATATCAATAAAGCAACGAACTTTTTCTACGCAGAAACCGGAATCCAAGGAAGACTTAAACAGTCAAAGCCAAAAAACACAATAACCCAGCATGTCACACAATTCTAAAACATACCTAATAAATTCAAAGCAAAAATAAACAAATAAAATGATCAATTCATAAAATATCAAATATTACTCCTTCCTTTCTCTGTTTTATCACATGCCTGCCGTTAGCCTCAAAAGTCAAAAGAACTGAACGCCCTGTGCTCCAATCTAAGATCCAGCCAGCCACTACCGAGTTCACTAAACGAGACTGCTTATCAAGCTGTGAACCGATGACGAGTATGTTAGAATAAAATCTTACAAATTCTGAGAATTCAATTTACTGTTGTCGACAAGAGAGATGAAGTATGGACTCCTGCATAATTACGAAAGAATATATGGATTTTTTAAATTATTTTTCAATTGATATTTAAAATAAATGAAACATTTTTTAGATTTTTTTTCCTTGTTGGGATTAGAAACGATATGTCTTGGATTCTCTGCAACTGCAATTTACAGATACACCGCCCCACGCTCCTTCCTTTGTTTGTGTGGACCAATCAGAAGAAAGTTGGGTGGGCTCTGTAGGTGGGACATGGAAGAAACGGACAACACGAGTCTACATTACCATGACCGTTTCAACTGTGTGAAAATACTTTGGTCAAGACTGTCAGCCATTTAAGCATTGATATCCGCAAAGGATTGGATGTGGATGATAATAAAAATTTTGTCTCGCCGTATAAATTGGTTGGATACCGAAGTCATTTTCAATTTTTCATGATAAAATTAAGGCAGACTAAAATTAGTTAAGTAAGCTGACATGATATGAGAAAGACAGGCTTCCAGTGAGAGTATTTTGGCGTCGATGAGCACTTTATTGCGCATAATCTAAAATTTATTATAATAGTATTAGAATAAGGATAAGAGTGATTACTCAAAAAATCTCTTTTTAAATAATAAAATAACACAAAATTATTATTGAAATTAAATGAAAATGTTGTTATTAGTGGAAGGGATCGTCAGGCATGGAAAAATGAAGAGTGAGTAGGGATGAGAGGAGTAGGTAAGGGGAAATATCTTTGGTATAACTAGATGGGTGAAAGAAGGGTGTTTTGTGAGAGGTGGAAGAGGCATAATATTTTAAGTGGAAAAGAAAACCATATATAATAATATAAGGTCGTGTATGATTTTCCAATGGCTAAGGCTATAGTTTGTTATATTTTTAAGTTGTTAAATTAAGGATAGAGTATTGAGAACGATTTTTAATTTAAGAATGATTGGGTACAGTGTCATGTAAACTAATTGAAAATTGAACCTATTTTTCTAATGAGGTTGAGATAAAAGGAAATTTTAATTAAACAAACTGAAATAGCATGAAAAATAAAATTGACTTTAAATGAGAGCAATCAAAATACGAAAAAAATATGCTATTATATATTAAGATCTGTTACAATCTTTTAAATTATAAAATGATCTTCTCTTTATTCTTAAGGTTTGATTAATTTAGATTTAATACTACTTATTATTATTGTCTAATAATTTTTTTTCGATTTTGATAAATTATTAATATTAATATTTTATAGTTGATTTCAAATTATTTTGTTGTTATTAATGTATGAATTTTATGAATCCAAAATACAAATTATATGTACTATCAATTATCTACCATGCGTCTTATACATAAGTTAAAATTAGTATACATGGATTATCAAAGCTAATTTGTCAATACTTTCTTAACGAAGACGTAAACAGATTTATAAAAGTTTTGCCAACTTTTAAGTTAATAATTGTCATTAGATGGACAAATGATGTATAGGATCTTATTATCGCCAGGTGAAAAATTTAGGTAAAACGATTTCAATGAGAATGCAGTCATATGTTATTAAAACAAAAAACTCATAATTTTATAAATATTTGTAAATTTTAAAATAATGTGGGCTTGATATATTCTTTTCTTTTCTTTTTTTTTATAATTGAGAGTATATAAATTTTATCTTTGATTAATAGATTTTGTCTTATTAATCTTTAAGAGAATACTAATTAAGTATATCATTATTCATATAATTAGTATATTTTGTTTAAATAAAAAAAATTATTAAAATTAAACTTAAGATATATATTGAAATCACCATCTCAAACTCAATTTATTTATAATTAAAATAAAAATCCCAATCATCGTAATAGAAAATGGTATTTGAATTTTTGTTTTTAAAAGACAATCTTCATAGCTTTTGCTAAAGCGTTAAAAAAGACACGTCTTACAGAAAATAAAGCTTTACAGCTCCACACAACAAAACTTCGATTGGAAGATGGAAAGAAACCAACCATTGCTGGACTCCGGTCTGAATTGGGTAGAAAATAACAAAATTTTCAGGATAAAAGTTTCCAATTTTTTATTTATAACCAAATATATTTTTTTATTTTCTATTGCTGGTTTGGTATTGAGATATTATTATAATTAAATAATTGTTATAGTTTTGTAATAATTGTAAGATGAAAAGTTAAAATATTAAATATTAATTAAAAAAATAAATAAATTTTATTAAAAATTTACTTTTTTTCATAACGGGATTATCATATATGTTTCTAAAATGCAAATGACATTAAATTAAACTACCTAAGAATTGGGCTCCAATTATTTATTTATTTATTTATTTATTTTATTTGAAACCTTCAGCTAAGATTAGTTTGTGTTCTATTGCTCGTAAGCATATTATTTGTTCTTTGAATAAACAATAGACAATTGAGAAGTATTGGCTGGAAATAGTCAATTATTAGGTGGATTTAGACAATTCAACTTTCTATTAAGACCAATAACAATTATTTAAGTTTTTAACCAACTAATAGAAGAATCCATTGGAACGAAAATAATAGCAAGAAAACAAATACATCGATTTTGTGAGATGACTTGTCCATTATTAGTAATAATACAAAGACTAATTGTGAAGATAATCATTTATAAGATAATGATAAAAATATATAAATATAGATTATTTTAAAATACATTAAGAATTTTTTTTTTATTGATAAACTTTATAGTAAGAAATATAATTGTAATTAAGACATGTAATTGCATCATAACTCAAGGGTAATCAATAAAATTTATCTTAAAATCATTAAACAAATAAAAAAGGGTATGCAAAATTGGAGATGCTAGATCAATCAATCAAGATCACCTAAAAGTGAAAAAAGAATGTGTAGAAATAGGATGAATGCTCACTTTTGTTGCTAGAAACCCTCCACTATGAGGAGAAAAGCAAAGCACTAACTTTTCTTATGGGCCCTATAATATATCTCTCAATGTCTTAGGAGCTTGTGTTATATTCAAACTAAAGCACTATTCCAAACCCAAATTACTAGAAAATCAAAGGCTAATTATAGTGGGGTCTTTCTTTCTTTTTATTGCTTTTTTTTTTAATTATTTTTTCTTTTTAAAAAATTTAAATGTCTCTATGAACCTTAACTATACGTTTGAAATTATATAACCTATCCTATCCAAAGTAGACTATAAACAAATCCTTGAAGTAAAGAGCCTTTTTCTGTTTAATTTTCAAATTGTTTGTATGGCTAAGAAAGTTTCCCATTGAGAGCGATAGAGATAAAGAATAAGCTGTTTTTTTCTTGACTCGTAATTTTTCTTTCTCTTTTGTATGTGGCCTAGATGGATTAAGACTTGTTTGGGTACAATTATTTTCAATTTAAATGCTTTCGATTTACCCTTGTACATTGTCCTTTAGCTGTTATAATATTTTTCTATGGGTATGTGATGCATAATTGGCGTATGCAATGATGTTTTAAGATTAATTACTAGTGCAAAACATTATCTTAAATATCAAAAACTAAAGCTAACAATGATATACATTAACGTGATAATTGAAATATATATATTAAAATATATTTATGGAACAAATTAAAATAAAAACTTTTAAAAAATGTATCGATGCATGTTTTTAAAAAAAAATTTATGTCCCAATTTAATTTTTTTTTTAACTTTTAACGTGTGGTGTTAATACATATCGTATGTTATTGAAGATTATAATCGTTCAATGAAATTCAAAGTTTATCTTTTAACTAATGTCACACCAACCAACTAGATTTGGCCTTTGATTATTCCTTCATGATTGAATTCAAATTGATTTAAATATATTGTAGTCACATGGAGAACATAACCTAAAGTCAGCAAATTTTGACTCTTATTGAAACCATATGCCATAACATAATTAAAAAAATAAAAATCAAACATAAAATAAAATATTATAAGATTATGGAAATGGGTGCTATTTTAATCCATGTATATGACTTTTTATACCTTGAGCCTCATCAAAAGACAAAAAATTACCCAAATTCCACACAGCTCTCAATTTAATTAAATCAAACAAAGAAAAAGCAATACGATTAAACAAATATTTAGAAGATTCTTGTAGCATTTGCTTGCACTATGCGTTGTACTTATTGTCATTACTCATCGATATCTAATTATTGATTGGTAGTAATATGATTAACATGTAGACATTGCACCCACACCCACCGAATAAGACTTGGATTTGTATATGTGACTCATTCCCGCATCCATTTGGCAGCTCTTTAAACTTATAATGCTCGTTTTATATTTCTAATTAGATATTATATCATAAAATCTATAAAAATTAAGTTTTATCATCTTGCTAAAAATAACTATTAATTTATAACGAAGCACAAATTAAAATATGTCTATCTTTTGAAGGAATCAAAAAATATTTAAATTTATCAAAATTTATATTGATAACATGAAATTTAAAAGTTCATGTTCTTTAAATATCTTTGAGACGTCTTTGATATTAATTAATAAAAAAATCTAATTAAACAAATAATTTAAAAGATAGATTATTAAAAAAGTCAACCGTTTACACGAAGAGTCATTATATGAAGACGTCATTATTATTGTTATCAACACCTTTATATATAAAGTCATCGAATTAATGGTAACTAAAATTTGATAACACCACAATGGAGTCGTTGGTTAGAAAATATGGGTTTGAAAAATTTTAATATTTTTGTTTTCAGACCGTCGGAAAAGTGGTCGAACATCTAGAAGGCTAAGTGCTCCGGGCTCATCTAGAAAGAAATACTCGAGTAAAAAATTCTTTTGTTTCATTATGGGCGCCACCTGAAAAGACATTGCATTATGGGCTAGGTTTTTCCTATGGCTCTTATTGTGGCTACTGCTAGCGGCACCCCAGCCCATCTCAGCCCATCCCTTTTATTTTGCGGTTCATAAAATCATTTGTTGATTTATAAAGCAGAACGATCAAATTTGTATCCTGTTGTCATTTGATAACCTAACTTTGTTGTCAATAATTATGGAAGAACAGTTAATGAAGCATGCTTAATTTTAAATAAAGCGAAATGTTGTTATTATGATTTTATAATGGAAAGTTTAGGACGTGAAATTATAACTTTGATGACTGTCTTTTGCCTTCTTTTTTTTTCAAAGAAACGGAAACAGAACAGCTGTAATTGGACTTTTGTTTGGCCACATCGACGCCAACGGGCAACGGCTATTTATTTTGAATATAGTTGATGGACCAAACACTCCCTGACTTCCAGCCTTTATTACGATAAGACCACTCCTCCTCCCTCCCTCCGTCCCCTTTTTTTTGGTTCCTTCCTTATTCTGTAAGTTGTTGATCCGAGACATAAGGAAATTGAAATATTTTGAAATTCAAATTTAAGTAATTTCTTATTACTTTACTCAAAGTAATATTAATATTATTTTTACACTAATTCAATGTCAAATTGTCCAAATTTGTATTTTAAAATATGTGAACATCAATAAATTAAAAGTGCTCTAAATATAATTTAAGTAATCAATTTTTTTTTTTTTTTATTTTTGCTAGAAAAAAATTTTAAATTTGCATGATAGGATGACATAATTTACCACCTAATATTATTTTTTTAAGAGTATAATATTAACTTTAAATTTTTAAAAAATAAACCTAATATATAATATATATGTATAATTTATGAGGATTACTGTCTAACTTTATTCTAACTAAATTTATGATAAATTATATATAAGAATTAAAAAAATTTTATAATTAAAACCAATAAACATTTCAAAGTTATGAATACAAAGGTTATTG